>JAWDGP010002984.1:430000-442500 GCA_033675545.1 Elysia crispata | reverse complement strand
GGGGGGAAAAAAGCAATTGCAGGAGGGCGGAAATCGATAGCTTGATTAGTAACCACAGGTCTGGATAGATCAATACGTGGATTGAGTTCAGCAAGAGATATGGAGAGAGGGAGGGAGGGGGAGGGGGGGGGGAAGTGTGTGTGAGAGAGATAGACAGATAGACAGACAGACAGACAGACAGACAGAGAAACAGAGATAGAGACGGAGGGAGCCAAAAAGATAGGCAGACAGACAAATAGACAGACAGATAGACAGAGGGAGACAGAGAGGTAGAAAGGAGAGAGGGAGGCTGATAGAGAGAGTGAAACAGAGACACAGAGAGAGAGAGAGAGAGAGAGAGAGAGAGAGAGAGAGAGAGAGAGAGAGAGAGAGAGAGAGTTTTTTTGATCATTAGATCAATGTCGACTGCAAATATTGAGAGAATGTGTCCCAACTGGGAACCACTACAAGCCAGCCAGAACTGGTGGGTTGGTTTGAGTGCAACACTCTCTCTTCGTAGTTCACAATCGCACAGTTTCCCTGCCTAGCCTTTCAATTAGATACAAATGTTTGATGAAAACGTTTTCTTGAAGCTTTTTTCCTCTACAAAGAGGATGGAATAAGAAATATAGATGAAAAATAATGGGGAAATAGAGAAGAATGGGGGCTAAGACGGAAAAAAGCAACAAGAAAAGAGAACGAGGAATTATGACTGAAGGCATGATATAGATTGAAAGACAGAGAGAGAGAGAGAGACAGACAGACAGACAGACAGACAGACAGACAGACAGACAGAAAGACAGACAGTTAGAGAGACAGAGAGAGAGAAAGAGAGAGAGAGAATTGAAGAGTTCTGCTTTAAGATATTGGAGATTTCGACTAAAAAATATACCCACCAAGAGATTAAGAACGCATATCCCGACTAGAACAGTTGTTAGACTTCTACCGTGAGAGAAATTACCATCAACACCATACGATGGATCTATTCTTTGTTTCAGTAAGACGACTTTTCTTGACGAACGTGATGAGGAGAAAGAAACACTTTGGTTTCATAAGGTGACAACAACATTTTGTAAGTAGCGATACGTCGCTGACAAGAGATCTGGGAATGACGGGGTTAGGAGAGCACTGTACTAGCATCCCTGACGCTTGATGTGACACCAAGGCTTCGGACAGAGATTTTAAAGGAAACCCTATCAATTACCTAAGATGAAACAATCACAGATAATATATTATCAGTCTAGACGAAGATGGTTGAGCAAACTGACCAATTTAAGCAAAAGGAAGCGTGTCAAACAAAGACGGATGGGTTCTACTGGCCAGAGCTCGAGATAAGAGCCTGGAAACCCTGGTGATGTCATGTACACGTCACACCTCCTCGTGGCAGGGGGTTATCGGGTCAGCTTTATTTCCTGATCATCGTGAAACTCAGACCTCCTTGCCGTTAGACCTAGCTATGCATCATGATATATTCGTTGACCTCAGACGATTCACACTCTAGATGTAACACGGAAGTCAAGAAAGCTCTAACTAGGAAAGGCTTTACAGTTTAAAAAAAAAGGTTTGCCATGGTTGTCGTTTTTTTCCCCTAGTAGAACATTTCGGGAATTACAAACCCTTGACGTATCACGTTATCCAAAAATTCATTTTACTACACCTGATGCTGCTCCTCAGCAAGGAACTCGAACAAAAAGTTCGGTTGATCAATTACAGGTCATACATTCTCGAGGAGACCATGGATATTTTGATAGAGCTATATTCTCGTGTCTTGATGTGCGGTATAACTTATTCAGGACCCACACGGATCTTGATGTGACAGAAACTGAGTGGGCCTGCCGAACCTGACCACGGTCGAGACAATCAGTCAGTAATGGTTTGGCTTTACTCATCTCTGCTATAGCACCGTTATGTACTGCTTGTTTCTGGAATTCCTTTATTCTTTATTATTTTGCTTCCAATGTGTACAGGTTCGTTTCAGAGTTTCAACTTGGCGATTTTTAAAAGTTTAACAGTGACCAGTCCATGGATCTTTTGACACTCAACACAGAGTTATAAAACTAAAGCTTTTATGTCCTTGTCACTGAAGCATAATCAATTTAATTTCTATCGTCGAAACTAAGTTTGTGTCTGTCCAACTAATCCAGCTGATAGCAACTCACCTGAGTTCCTGCATGGGCAACCACGAGTGAGGACAGTCCCGAGTGAGCACAAAGTGTCACATTCAGTTGCAGTCTTGTTCACACCTGTTTCACACCAACACTGGAAGCTTAACTCCTGACTGGAAGGTTGAACTGGAGAGTCGAACAGCGTCCATCATCAACATAGGCCGGCTACGTCCACATTGGCTGCCACCAAGGCAGTAACACACACACACTCTATCTGGTGGGCTCGTGCGAGGTGGGTGGAGGGGGGGGGGGATCCTAGATCGAAAACTCGCGCTCTCACTACAGATCTATGATCCAGTTTGATCATTCCATCCACCGATCTCTCGCCACTCAGTCCCGACACGGCGTGGCACCAGGGGCGCGCCACCCCGAGAAACCCGGTGACGGGTGCCGGGTCTGGCCGAGCCTGGCCGAGTCTGGCGCGAGGAGACCGGAGAGACCGTGACGCCTGGCAGAGAAGCGACGCTGAATCACCGCACTCAGGGCTGGCTCCCGCTTCCTAAGAAGAATTATCCTTTGGGCTCATTAACCAACCCCCTCCTCCTCCCACACCTCCCTCAAAACTCTACCTCTAGGTTCTCTCTCTGTCTCTTTTTCTTTACCATTCCGCTCTCTCTCTCTCTCTCTCTCTCTCTCTCTCTCTCTCTCTCTCTCTCTCTCTCTCTCTCTCTCTCTCTCTCTCTCTCTCTCTCTCTCTCTCTCTCTCTCTCTCTCTTTCTCTCTCTTTTTCTCTTCTCTTCTCTCCCTTTTTTCAGTCTCTCGCTATCAGTCTGTCATTCTCTGTGTCAGTATTTCTGTTTTTCTTTCTTTCTCCCCTCTTTGCTCATCATTTCTCCTCATTTTTTTAGATTTGATTTGCTTTCAATAGGTTAAAACAAAACAAAAAAAAAAAAACCTGCTGTCTTCAATATTGGTAACCTCATTACAAGCTTTCCAATGTTCACTGTTCACAGTGTTTTGACTGCTTGCCAGCTCATCGCGGTCTGTCGAGCCAGGCGTTTATCAGATGTGTGGCTAGCACCAGGTTTGACGCATGCTAGCTCAGATAAGACATACACATAGGGTGTCGGCCGGCAGATAAGAACAACAGGAAATCTGGTCGAGTCCTAACATCACAAACAACTAGCGGGTACAGCACCTTACACTTTTCTAATTGAATGGTCAGCGGGCTGAGTGGTAGCGCCTTCAATTTTCGATTACGTGACTCAGGTTCGAATCTGTACAATAAAAAGTTTTTGTTTTACTATAGTGTTCTAAAGCCTATCCTATCCAGAATCGATCGGTGACATAATTATTATACTGGGATTTAGTTTAGAATTGTACAATTATTATGTCAACTGTCTCTTGTAGCTCTGGGAAAACCATAAAAACCACACGTTTAAATCTTCTGCAGCGCTTGGAAAGAAGTGAGACGACTTGTGCAGCAAATCGCGCCATCTTTGAGCCATTGGACATGAACTTTTTCAACAGGAAACGACACGCAGCTTGGCGGCTATTCTGATATCAATGAACCATAGCAAACGTTTAGCACTGACGGAACCTTTTGCTGCTCAAGACTTGACAGCAGGCGACAGAAAAAGAGAGTACCGGCCTTATCTAAAGTGGGGCAGGATATAACAGGACTCGTTTAGCTATTAGCTAGGAACTCTGACTCATAGTGATCGGCTGGATGACTGCCTTGGTCTAATAGTCGGCGACATGGTATTCAACAAATGGCAACTTTTCTAAGGTTCTAGATCTATATACCAACGTCGTTTAGCAGTGCATATGTTGGAAAAGAAAACTCCAGAGAATGGTGAATGAGAAGTGATCCCAATGACAGTTTCTTTTTTTTTTCTTTTTAGCTCTCTGTTGTTCGACGTGTGCTGTAGGCTTTTCAAGTCGGAGATATGAAATGAATACATTAGAATGGGAGCACAAGAAGCCATACACAAAGTTAATAGCCTAGCTAGCAGGAGGCAAAAGCTTGGGGATTTTCCACTGTTATAGGTAGTAGCAAAGAAAAAAAAATGTTTGCATAATTATGAAAAATGTGTTATGTTGGTGTGACAGATCAAAGATTGGAAGAACTAATGGGATCTCAGAAAAGGGAGTGAGGGAGTGGAAATAAGGGGGGGGGGGGGAGGGATAAGGAGGTAATTTATTCTTGTATAAGATTTAAATACTAATGTTGAATATGTTTAATATGTTTTTCCTGCGATAGAATGTTTAACACGTTACATGACGAACGATTTGAAGAAGTAGAGACAGGCAGATAGGCAGACAGATAGAGGCAAAGCGATAAGAAGCGTGATATTAAGAGAGGTTGGGGAGGATGAGAGCAAACAAAATGTCAAAAAAGAGAGAGAGAGAGAGAGAGAGAGAGAGAGAGAGAGAGAGAGAGAGAGAGAGAGAGAGAGAGAGGGAGAGAAAAAACATTCATTTTACGTAAGATGATTATTTTTGTACAAGTATTATTGCAGATTTAAAAAAAAAAACCTTTGTCTTTTTTCACACTTTTTTCTATATCGATGGTGTAAAACAGTGATAGTTTTTAATTAAATCAGTTTTAACATTATACGATTCACAGACAGGAACAGCTATTAATGAAAAAACAGAGATTTTCCGCTACAGTCAAATTCTCTCTCTTCACCTGTAAACCTACATTGTTGACTCTTGGTATGTGTGTATGTGTGTGTGTTTCGTTATTCCTAATTTCAGCCTAGTTTCATTCCAAAAGTGGAAATCAGCCAAGACTATTTAAAATGATGAAGGATTTGTTATGTTATTTGTTTTTTTGTTTTGTTTTTTTTTTTTTCTAGTTTTGCGCAGTTGATTTCCTTTTACTTTTTGGGGGGTGAAGAGTCTTAAAAATGTAGCTATTGCTTATTTGAGGTCAATCACCGAAAGTGTGCTTAGAAACAAAGATGGCGAACAACCATGTTCCTGACCACAATGGTCAATGTCCATATCAGTCAATGTCCATATCAGTCAATGTCCATGTAAGTCAATGTCCATATCAGTCAATGTCCATATCAGTCAATTTCCATATTAGTCAATGTCCATATAAGTCAATGTCCATATCAGTCAATGTCCACATCATTTCAGCTTTCTTCAAATAGGGAGAAAATGTCAAGATCTCCTCGTTCTAAACAAGCTCTACTTTATCAAGCTCCCACAGCAAGAGTGTCCAAAGTGAATTAAGTTTATGGACTCAAACCTAGGATAATAGTCTCTGCTTCTCTGGATGGTCGCCAAGTGTTGTGAGCACAGCTACCTGCTTCATGGAACAGTTATGACGGATCAGAGGGAACCAAGTCTAGCCCCTTATTGCTTTCCATTTGTCTTAAAAGATAACGTCACACTTTTACTTGAAATGGCTCTCAATCTGTGCCGCTGACGAACTTTAAGATCATTGGTGTGTCGGTAGGGGGGTATGAAGGTATGTTATGTCACTGTCACTTAGTTCCAACTCGTCATATCATTCTACAGATTTGACACATTCTGTATCGTCCAGCCATCCTCTCTCTACACCCCCACTCCTCCCCACAGCCTTCACTTTCTCTGACAATTGCATCTATTTCCTTGGCCTCAATACGAAGAAAAAGCAAGAGGAGAAATGTGTTAAAAAGCTTGTTCTATTTCTGAAGAAATAAAAAAAATTTGAATTTTTTTTTTATTACAGTTAACAGTAAGAGTACATTGATATGATTTCGCATGCACTTTAAAACGATAATTGTCGTTTTTGTTTTCTTTAATAATTTCAAACGTTCTCTCCACAGATCCTCATACATCCACATAAGATTTTTAAAAAAAAAACAACAACACATTTCTCGTCCACAGTGGCGCGGAGAGTCATAATCAGGTTTGTCATGTTTTCAATAACGTCAGGACAGTTTGTCGTTTGTCGTTTCCATGTGAAGGAGAACCTGGCGGGGTTTGGATGTGTAGAGCACCGCGTTGCTGCGGTCTCAGGCCACACCGTCACGCAAAGTGAGGTCAGATGGCGTGACCTCTTACAAAACCTTTACGACTTCACAAACACCTCCTGAAGGACTGACCGAGGATGGTTAGTTTTTTTTTTAACTTTTTACAAGTTACGATCTAAAACTAAAGCTAAACCTAATCTGAATTTATCAAAATTAAAAAAAATATATATTTGTTTATTTACTAAAATTTCTACACATTTTGGTTTTTAATTTATCTGTTCTTTACAGCTTTCTCAGATTGAACAGTAAATGACAAATTATCATAAAAATGCCTGAGTTTGTGAGTACTACTGGGTTAGAACTTTTAAAGTGATAGCCGATGAACAGTATCAAAAAGTTATTTTCTCAATCCCAACAACAACGACCTGATTCTAGCCATTGGGTATGATGATTTCATATTTTATATAGGTTTCTTATGCAGAGGTCCTGTGTAGAGAGAGAACAGGGGGCGCAATTCATGAATCTGCCACAAGTCAGGTAGAGATCTCCTGTCAGAAGAAACCATGAACTCTACTCGATATTATCAAACAATCTCAGGAAGGATTTAAACTGAGAAATCAAATACACTAAACGGATTTTGCAAAGTACAATCGTTTTGATTCCTTGATGAACTGAATAATGTTAATTGGGGGGTGGAGAATGTTAAATATTACGAACAATGACTTTAAGGGACCTGCTCAAACAATCGTGGTTTTTGTAGGGATCTCAAGTAGCCATTTAGAGGGAATCATGTGAAAGGATTTTGCCAGAAACCAAATGCCGGTAACCCATGTAAGGATTTTGTTGGGAGAACGTGGTGATTATATGGGGAACAAATGCTGGCATTTGGTCAGGAACGAATATAACTATTTTGTAAGCAGCAAATGTAGGAATTTTGAGGGAAACTAATATAAGAATTTGGTCATGACCATGCGTAGAGATTATGTCAGGAACCAGGTAGGGATTTAGTTGTTTTGTTGAGAATCTATGTAAGTATTTTGTCAGATTTTTGTCAGGAAACGAGGTAGACATTTTGTAAGGAACACATGTAGAAATTTTATCAGGAACCAGAACAGGGATTTTGTCACATTTTCGAGAATCCATATAAAGATTTTGTACCAATTGTCTCAGCCATTTATTTTAATTTTGTAAACTCTACCAACTCTATTGGTGTAGCCAGACGCTAGTGTGATAGTGAGATAAACACCTTTCTCCGATCTCGGTGTAACCAGGCACTAGAGAGATGACTACTAGAGAAACACCTTTCTCCGATCTCGGTGTAACCAGGCACTAGAGAGATGACTAGAGAAACACCCTTCTCCGATCTCGGTGTAACCAGGCACTAGAGAGATAATTAGAGAAACACCCTTCTCCGATCTCAGTGTAACCAGGCACTAGAGAGATAACTAGAGAAACACCCTTCTCCGATCTCAGTGTAACCAGGCACTAGAGAGATGACTAGAGAAACACCCTTCTCCGATCTCGGTGTAACCAGGCACTAGAGAGATGACTAGAGAAACACCCTTCTCCGATCTCAGTGTAACCAGGCACTAGAGAGATAATTAGAGAAACACCCTTCTCCGATCTCAGTGTAACCAGGCACTAGAGAGATAATTAGAGAAACACCCTTCTCCGATCTCAGTGTAACCAGGCACTAGAGAGATAATTAGAGAAACACCCTTCTCCGATCTCACTTAGGGCAGGCACTAGAGAGATGACTAGTGAAACTTTCTCTGATCTCGCCTGATTTAAGCTGATTGTTATTACAAGTACAAGGTTTGATTTTCCGCATAATAGGAACTAATGAACGTAGATAGCCTTACCTCAGCCCATGACAGGAAGATGCTTCTTCAGAGTATTGTTGCACATGCTCATTGGCTCGACTTTCACCAGCTCTCCACTTGCGACCTTTAAAAATTAACAAAATCATAAAACAATCAAATTGGACTAATATAAAAGATGTCATGGTTTCACAATAAATAATTCGTAATGGAATTATGAGAGGGAGATAAAACTTTAAATAAATTGAGCACTGAATTGTTTAAAAACATTTACAGCTTTTTCTATTTTAAAAAGGATTGAAGGTTAGTTATCTTTTATAGCCAGCTTTTAAAATTATTATATTTTTTTTTCAATCTTATTCTTCTATCTATGAAATTTTTAATTCAGGAAAAAAATAGAGTACAAAATTGCTGAACTTTCACAAATCAAAGTCTTAACTCACTTAATTTTTAAAGTTCCGAAAGAAAATAAATTATGAGATGAGTATTGAATCTGTTGAAACCTGTAAAACTCAGGCCGAAATCTGCTTGTTCACCCTAAGCACTGCTGCTGATGCTACAAGCTTCACTTGCTCTATGTAACCTATAAACTGTTTTCTCCTGCGTCGGCTTAGGAAGCACGGATCGCAAGAAACCTTTTTGCTCTCATCATAAACTGTAAAAAGCCTCGTGGGTTGTGAATAAGTTGAGTGAGGCTGGTTCAAACGCAGATGATAAAGACGCAGACACATGACAAAGAGAAGAGAGTCGCTGGGCCGCGACGGGCATGTGGAGCAGTGATCTAAGATCAGTTTCTAAAGTGGATCATGGGTCTCAAATCTCACGTCGGTTATACCATTACTGTTCTCTCTCTCTCAAAATGCTGCTGCATCTAACTAGAGACCACTTATTATTTCACTTCCACTTTCAAAGATATGGCCGCATTGTCTGCAAGCAGCACATTCGATTCGTTGGTTTTACCACAACATGATCTGTTTTACTATCAAAGAAGATTTCATAAGAACCAATTAAGAAAAAAAGGACGAGTCGGTTAAGCCTCCCCCCTCCCATGCTCTTCCCTTGATCAAATCCTTCCCTTACCCCTCTAGCATGCCGATTTGAATTTCTGTAAAGGTGCAGCACTTGACACTAAAATAAAATGGTTGAAGGAGAAAAGTTGAAGCTGCTGATGGCAGTGGTGATAGGGTTTGGTTATCAGAGCGTGAATGTGGCCTACTTCCACTCCAGTATCCTGTCCCCTTCACAGCAGACAGGCCCTGGGGTTTGCCTGGCCTCCTGTGCCCTGTTCCACTTACCTCTCTAACTCTATCAAGTTATGCAGATTTTGCTTTTGAAAAAGTAACTTCGCATTAAAAGTTAAATTTATAGTGCTTGGCGTCATGTTCAGTGAACCATACCATGTGCCGTTTTTTTCCCCATTTATTTTTTTTTATTTTTTTTTAAGTATCAAGCACTGTTAACATACTGTTGTAACAGGACGTTTTAGAAATATTTTTTTTATGAAATGCTTTTTCAGTTGTTTTTTTTCAATAAAACAAAAACCTGAAAAGCGAGTTTAATATATGAAAATCCGAGTTGAGAGCAGTAGGAAAAACTCTGTAATGCTGAACATAACACTTCTTTCGTTCAGTTCAACAGAAACCATCAAGCGGCTACGCTCACAGACTGGAGTCTCAGATCTCTTAACATGACAAATGTTTCAAACCTAAGCTACTTGGCCTTTCTAAGCACCCAGACATGTTCTGTTCCTCAGCATTATATGCAGCAAAAATTTTTTTTTTTAATTTGGTCTCGACCAATTTCTAACAGTCGTGCTGATTGTTTTGTTATTTTTTTCATAATTCACGATTAACAATTAGAGATTTTTGTAAACACTTCCAGTGGTATCATCTGTTTATCTTTGTTCTGATGTTCAAATCTCAAGAGGAACAAAAACAGGCGTGCGAGCTATTGGATTCTAAACTTTTCCAGAGAATGTTTGACATTGAACCAGCCTAGCCATGCTATCTCTAATTTGTATTTGTATTTGTTTTTGTTTTTTGTTTTTTCATCTCAGTCCAAGCTCTGAAGAACCATGTCGCCTTGATTTGTTTCAATAAATTTATTTAAATTTACTTTGAACTTTGAAGTTTTCCGACTGCTATAATACAAGAAAAGCGAGCATCATTAGGCAAAACCCATGACGGCACTTGCAAGAATATTAGTCTATTTGAAAACTACCGTTCGTTTTTTGGTTTGTTTTTTTTTTTTTTTTGAGAGCTAAGATTCTCGGTTTTCTAAAGTTTGTTAGATTGGTTTAAAGGTACTGAAAGACATAAAACTCATTTACCTTGACTGTCACAGGTTTAGTCTGTCACATTAGAGTATCTCTCACTTAAGTCCCTCATCACGGTGTACCCAGGGGGCGCTTTGCTCAGGTTTGCCCAGTGAGAGGGGACAGAGACGTTTCCTTATGTCTAGATCTCCAGACTGATTGTGCTCACCCAGAGACCCATACCAGGCCTCACCCGCAAAGATTTGCCACGTCGACTTGAGCATCTGGGCGAAGAGCCAGCTTATATACTGGGTAAATATGGCAACATTTTGTCGAGGACGTCTTGTGTGATGAGATCCGCGTGTACCCCTACCCCGGGCCAGTCAACATGCTTTTCTTCCCGGCGTGGCTAATCCGAGAACTAAGTAGATTAGACAGGCGCCCCGCGTTTGATTTCATTTCATATTAAAGCTTCTCTATTTAAAGATTTTAGATCAAGGATTTGCATTATATGAATGTTTTACAATGCCTCGCTCATATCATCAACTATTTCTTCCGCTTATTTCCCTGCGATTGTTCTTTGACATTTATGTGCCCTCCATTCTCTCACCTTGTTCGTTTGTTAGTCAGTTTGTATGAATATATATCTTTTTGTCTTTATCTCTCTATCTATCTATCTTTCTAACTCGTTTCCCCTTTCTCTCTCTATCTCTCTTCTTCTGTCTCCTCTGATACATAATAATTTGAGTTCCTCTCAGTTTCTGTATATCTCACGTTCTCCTTATCCGCCTACTTATTGATCTATCTATTTATCTTTCTATCTTTCTATCTATATCTCCATCTTTCTATCAATCTATCTATTTATCTTTCTGTCTGTTTGTATGCTTGTTTGTCTCACTATCTATCTATCTTTTTATTTATCTATCTATCTGTCTATCTATCTATCTATCTATCTATCTATCTATCTATCTATCTATCTATCTATCTATCTATCTCTTTTATCTATTTATTTATCTCTCTAAATGTAAATCAATAAAACACTACTCCTGCCCTCTTATGTAACTATGCTCTTATTTGCGCACATGTGTTTAGTCAGCCCAATCTCCTACTTCATCTAAACTTCTTTATTCATCTTTAAAATTTTAAAACATGTATATTCCACCAATAGTTCCATACCTTTCTGTCTGTCTACTTATCATCCACCCTTTATCTGTCACACTTTTTGTAAAACATTCTGCAGGTTTGTAGCAATTTTGCTACGTTTTATCCCATCTTCTATAAACTTCGCTTTTATAATACTTAGCGTTCTTCTCAACTCCAGCCCCGGTCCCAAAAAGAAATCCTCCTCCTTTTTTGTTTGTTTGTTTTGCTGCATTTTTGTTTTGTTTTTGGTTTGTATACTTTTCTTCTTCTTCTTTCAATTAAGACACCGATTTTCGAATGACTCAGTAGAATACAATAAAATAACCTAACAGGATCCAAGATAGTCAAGGGTAGTGCAGTGCCAGATGGAGGCCTCACACTTTCTGTGGCTGGAAGCCCAGATCTGGATTAGAATCTCGTATCTCTGCGGCAATCATATGGCTTTTGCTTTCTTTTCTAGACGAAGTTTATGAATTTTTCTCAAGGACAAAAATATAATCTATGAATTCTTTCACTCAGAATTCACGTAAAAAGAAATTAATATAATTTTAGAGGGGGTAATAATAATAATAATAATAATAATAATAATAATAATAATAATAATAATAATAATAATAATAATAATAATAATAATAATAATAAAAATAATAAGAAGAAGAAGAAGAAGAAGAAGAAGAAGAAGAAGAAGAAGAAGAAGAAGAAGAAGAAGAAGAAGAAGAAGAAGAAGAAGAAGAAGAAGAAGAAGAAGAAGAAGAAGAAGAAGAAGAAGAAGAAGAAGAAGAAGAAGAAGAAGAAGAAGAAGAAGAAGAAGAAGAAGAAGAAGAAGAAGAAGAAGAAGAAGAAGAAGAAGAAGAAGAAGAAGAAGAAGAAGAAGAAGAAGAAGAAGAAGAAGAAGAAGAAGAAGAAGAAGAAGAAGAAGAAGAAGAAGAAGAAGAAGAAGAAGAAGAAGAAGAAGAAGAAGAAGAAGAAGAAGAAGAAGAAGAAGAAGAAGAAGAAGAAGAAGAAGAAGAAGAAGAAGAAGAAGAAGAAGAAGAAGAAGAAGAAGAAGAAGAAGAAGAAGAAGAAGAAGAAGAAGAAGAAGAAGAAGAAGAAGAAGAAGAAGAAGAAGAAGAAGAAGAAGAAGAAGAAGAAGAAGAAGAAGAAGAAGAAGAAGAAGAAGAAGAAGAAGAAGAAGAAGAAGAAGAAGAAGAAGAAGAAGAAGAAGAAGAAGAAGGAGAAGAAGAAGAAGGAG
>JAWDGP010002984.1:412500-427500 GCA_033675545.1 Elysia crispata | reverse complement strand
GGGAGAGAGAGAGATGGAAAAGAGAGAGAGGGAGAGAGAGTGAGGGAGAGTGAGAGAGAGAGAGAGAGGGAGGGGGACAGAGATGGAAGAAAGAGAGAGAGGGAGAGAGAAAGAGAGAAGGAGGGAGAGGGAGAGAGAGAGAGATGGAAAAGAGAAAGAGGGAGAGAGAGTGAAAGAGAGAGAGAGAGAGAGAGAGAGAGAGAGAGAGGGGGGGAATGATACTAGCTGTGACGCAGACCAGAAAATCTTTCATTCCAATGATCTGCATCGGATTTGAATAGAAACAACAGTTGAACCATCGCCTAACTCGAGGGAATTTGAGAAAGCTCTCTGTTTAGAGTTCATTGATTAACTTATCTGTCTTTATGTTGCCGGTGGTCTGATTGTCATTGCTGTCATATGTTCCTTCTTAGATAGCACGTAGCTGGGAGAAATCTTTATGAACACAGTAATCATAGTTCTATTCTTAAGACAATATTCAACATTATCCCCCATAGCTCTCCTCACTACAGCACTACCAGCCCCATCCGCAGACCCAGGATCCGCTGAAACAACAAAGACAACACATAGGCGCTGTAAGTATTTCATAATGAATCAAATCATACTGACTTTAACACGGCTATGGATGGACTCTGGTTATCGTCAAGTTTTTCTGAGATCTTAAAGTTTAAAAATGAATCCTTTGACATGTCAAGAAAAAAAGCACTTGAATACCTTTACTCCCTGTTTTATCATTGCCAGAAATAAAGAAAAGTCTTGTGATATGAAGCTCGAAGCAGCCCCCATGTAAGATTTGATCGAGATTTCTGGGGGCTTGCTGGAGGGGTCTTAGGTTAACGGGGCCTCTCAACTAGAGCAAAGGTTTCAAAAGTCTGGCTGTTGACCACTGTGGTCATATGGGGAGGGTGCACAAATTTGCAGTTGTTCGAATCATCTAGTTGTCAGTAAAACAAAAAGGGTAAGAGAATTAAAAGTTGTTTATCATAGAGAATCGTGTCTCTACTAGTCACGTAATTAAACCGTCGGGTGTTTGGAAGGAGAGAAAATGATTTGAAAAGGGAAAAACGGTGGCAATAAGAGAAAGATAATTCTTATCCGGAAGGCTGTTAAATTTGCACCCTTTGATAAACAATAATCGTGTGGTTTTGATGACATTACGATTACCGTTTCATAGCTACGTTGATTTCACTACTTCGACATACAGAGCCTTTGCAATTATAAAAACAATTGATTAGCCTCTGTTCAAGTCTTCCTCATTATTTATCCTTTTACCACTGTACCAGTCTTTTTCACCATCAATCGTTTTTTTTTTTTTTTACTGTACCAGTCTTCCTCACTAGAAATCATTTTAAAACTGTACCATCATTCCTTACGATGAATCGTTTTAAAACTGTACCAGCCTTCTTACCATGAATCGTTATTACCACTGTACCAGTCTTTCTTACCATCAATCAGTTTACCACTGTACAAGTCTTCCTTACCATCAATCGTTTTACCACTGTACCGGCCTTCCGTACCATCAATCGTTTTATTCCTGTATCAGTCTTCTTTACCATGAATCGTTTTACCATGTACTAACCTCCTTGCCATAAGTCATTTTACCACTGTACCAGTCTTCTTTACCATGAATCGTTTTACCCCTGTACCAGTCTTCTTTACCATGAATCGTTTTACCACTGTACCAGTCTTCTTTACCATGAATCGTTTTACCCCTGTACCAGTCTTCTTTACCATGAATCGTTTTACCACTGTACCAGTCTTCTTTACCATGAATCGTTTTACCACTGTACCAGTCTTCTTTACCATGAATCGTTTTACCACTGTACCAGTCTTCTTTACCATGAATCGTTTTACCACTGTACCAGTCTTCTTTACCATCAACCAATATAACCAATTCGCTCTCCTGAAGGTGCACGCTTAATCCAGAGCAGGCGAGGAGAGCAGGCGATCTCAAGGTTTAGAATATAATTGTATCACCTGAACTGACGCAAGCTATAAACTGCGCATTACGTCATGGCTTCACTTTTTCATCTCAACAAATATCGACCAGTACTTATAAATATGTAGACGTTGTGATGCATTATTGCCCATGCTAAAAGCATTTATTTACGATCGTTCGAAAGTATGTGTTTTGTTTTCCTTATGAATGAGGCCCTGAAATTCTAAATTTCATCGGAAGAATATTTCCTGGCTCCTGATGATAATGTCGTGATGAGCTGTTTTGTAAACTGGTTTGTTTTTCAATAAAAGTTTAACATAATGTGATGGGATTAGAGTAGTATGACACACCGTTATAAGCTACGATTGAAATAGCTTTGTCATTACAAACAACCTTATAAGCAACACATACCAATGTAACGTTAATTTTTTTTCCCTCCTGCGAAAGAACTCTCAAAGAATTAAAAAAATAAAACATTTCGTTTCCATGACATAAGTGAGTGTCCATAGAATATTTTTCATTTTTTTATTTTTAATGCCTGAACAGTTCGATCTTTAAGAACCTCAAAGTTAATCACTCGTAAGTTCCATTCGGATAGAGGTTGACAAAACGGTTCCAGTATATGTTTCATTAGAGAGTTATGTCTTTGGAAAACATGAATTCAAAGCATCTTTCATCCTGTTTAGACATGTAGCAATAACCGCTACATCTGTAGTGTACAAGTTGCGTTCACCAAGCATTCATCAAGGAAGCGTCAGAGAGAGAGAGAGAGAGAGAGAGGGGAGAGAAAGAGAGAGAGAGAGGAGGGAGAGAGAGAGAGAGGAAAGGGAGAGAGAGAGAGAGAGAGAGAGAGAGAGAGAGAGAGAGAGAGAGAGAGAGAGAGGAGGGAGAGAGAGAGAAGGGAAAGAGAGAGAGAGAGAGAGAGAGAGAGAGAGAGAGGAGGGAGAGGGAGAGAAATAACTTTCCCATTAGGACACGAGTCTCCACAAAACATGAAACTCGAATTACTTGATTTAAAAAATGTTATTGAATTTCCCGTCTGATTGTGAACAATGTAACTCAATGCAGTGCTCAACCTCAGCTATTTTTAGCTCCAAAATTACCAATCTTTAGTTACGCACTCTATATGTTCAATCAATCAACATCTATTTTATTTTTATTTTTTATAGGTATATAGCTTTATTGAACAGATTAGCTGTGCCCGTTTCGGTCTCATGAATTATTTCATGACATTCTTAAAGATATTCAAAACCAGACTCTCTCTCTCTCTCTCTCTCTCTCTCTCTCTCTCTCTCTCTCTCTCTCTCTCTCTCTCTCTCTCTCTCTCTCTCTCTTTCTTTCTCACTTTCTCACTTTGCCTTTATCTGTTTTCATCCCTCCATCTTCAAAGCCCTCACGCTGACACACACACATACCTCCGAGCTCGCGGCACAGCTGGGCAAGTATGGACTTGGTACACTTTCTTATTTGGTCGATCAAGCCTGCCTCTAATACCATCAACGTGGATGCAGTATTTTCTATAGGGCAGCAGGCCTGCTCAGAGCCGAGAAAGATGAAAACACATTGAGTTTGACAAATACAAAAGAAAGAGTTGTGGGCATCGATTGGGCCGTTCATTGGGCTGAAGAATAGGAGAATTGTTGGGGCGGATCGATAGTTCAATATCCGTTACTGGGGGGAGGGGGGGAATACAGTTAGCCACAGAACATACGTGAAAAGAGTTGGGGGGTGAGGGGTGGGAGAGAAGGGATATACTTAAGTTCTGCTTGACATTTTGAGGACATGGAGTAGATTGGGGGGGGGGGGGGGATAAGAAGGTGGATTACAGTACACAGTGCAGAGCAATAAATATAAAAGAGGAATGGGAGAAAAGAGAAAAATGTTTGTATGTGTGTATGAGGGGAAGGGAGAAGGGTGAAAATGCAAATAGAGGTGGCAGAAAGAAAAAAATAAAGGTTTGGATAGAAAGATAAAGGTGCACATACATACAGACAGACAGGCAAAAAAGGACCAAGTATGGTGAGATGTAGATAATATCACTTTGAAGCCATAGCACAGTTTGAAATGTGAAGTTACATAAGTAAGAAGGGAGTAAACAATGAAGTGTGAAAGGGTATAAAAAGTCTGGAAAGTTATTCATAGCAATAAAATAGCCACAAAACCCTTTCACTGATATAATGAGCCTGTGACTAACAGACTGAGATGCGAAGTGTTATTGAAGCCTCGATTGCTCAATTTCATCCAAAATTTGAACACGAATTTTTACAACTTTTCAGCAGTAAACTGCGCTACTGTATTAGAGCGAGAAACATTTAGATCACGGAAGCGAACAGTACAGAACTAAGAATCTGGTATTTTTCCTGTTCACCCGATTTGATAAATCTCTTTGCCATTTTAGAGAGAGACGCCGGAAATCTGGTGACTCGCTGCCCTTCTCTAACTTCAAGTCTTTTTTCATGAAGTGCCAGAGCTTTGTTAAAACTTGTAAAATGAAAAAAAAAAAAACACATAGAAGGGTTCTCCTAGTTCATCCCTATCAAAGTCTTCCTACAGGAAGTAGTGTGAACTGTGAAGAGATCCTCAAGTTTTTTTACTAGTCTTGAAAGCTTATTCATAAGACAATAGCATCTAGCGAGGGTATTGTAAGTTGTATTGATTGGATTGATTGAGCCAAGACGGAAAGGACTGAGTGAGGAGTATTTAATGTACCTCTATTTCTTTCTCTCTCTCTATCTCTCTCTCACACACACACACACACATTCTCTCTGTGTTTTCTCTGTCTCTATCTAAAACAGTATTAGTTTTCTAATATAATTAATTGCTTAAAATAAAAATAGGCTTAACGGCAGCAGAAGTATTTTAAAACCAAGCTGCAACTAAAGAGAGAGAGAGAGAGAGAGAGAGAGAGAGAGAGAGAGAGAGAGAGAGAGAGAGAGAGAGAAAATACGGCTGATGGAAGTATTTAAGATTATAATGAAAACAGAAAATAGCAGCTGGTTTGGACGAGGCTCAAACCCTAAACTCATTATACAGGACCCAGTGCTAGGTCAAACTATTTTTGCCTCATCACGGCTTCCCTAACTAGGCTCAACTTTTAGTTCCCTAATAAAGTCATTAGTTGTATCAATTATAAGTTAATATATTCTGGCTACAATCTGCTTTATTATTACATAGGCCTCTTTATACAACGATGAGTTTGTTGTCTGTTTTGTTGCTTTCTTTATTTCGTTTTCATTCGTATTGCCCTTAGACCAAAATAAGTTTTGCTAATAGAATATTGTTCTTACACATTGGGCAGTTCTACCCATGCTGTCCTACAACCAGCGACAGTTAATCGAATAGAGTTACTGTAACTGTTCTAAGTGCTTTTAGACTAATAAAGATTGTGCTCCTGCTGACATCGCACTGCAGTCAGTTTAAAGAAAATCCTAGCACGCCAAGAAGAAACATTTATTCTTTATGCTGAGAACAGTAGCGCTGACGCCGTGCTAGTGAAACAACAGGAGACTGAGTGGTAAATTGTGTCCTTGCTTTTGGTTTTGACATACTGTGACCAGCAGGGCAGGGCGGCAAGGGGTGGAAATCATCAGCTCTTACAAGTGACTTGCGTTACAGAAATATGAACGGATGAAAGCAACTCGTTTCTCCTTGTAGACGGCAGATCTTTTCTACATGAAGAGCGATTGAAGTACAGAAGTGAAAGCCATGAGAACTGAACGACGGGCTGCCGATATCACCAAGTCCTCAACTCACTGGGAGAAATCAACCTTGATATCAGTCTTTAGCACAATTGATTTTAGAATCTTTTTGCGAAATATTGATTAACATTTACATAAAAAAGCGAAAGAAGATTTTTCTTAGACAAAGTACACAAATTTAGCCCGAGAAGTAGGCGGAGCACTGATCTACAACTTTCTTACTGTTCCTGGCTTCCCGGTATAAGAGAGCGAAGAGGAATGACCCGCTGGGGTATGGGCCAAATGATATGACCTCTGGTGATGAAGAGGATGCCCTCTACTTCCGGTTGTTAAGATACCTCAAAGAAAGATATCACATCAAAATGGGCAAATCAAACGATGGCGTTAGAGATGAAATTAGTAACTTAAAGATTGTGGACCAATGATAATGGTGACGGAAAGGGCAACGTCTTTATACACCAACCAAGTCATATTTGAATATGGATATGTAGCTCCATGTGAATATCTTCTAAAAATAAAAAAAAATAAAACATTTACAGCTGGAAAACGAGGAAAAACTACTCGTCAAGTCAAATGCTCATTAAAATAAAGTACATTTTAAGTGCATGTCACAGTAAAGGAAAAGTCTGTTGGTTGCCGTGCTGTGAAAAAAAACCTCATGGGTAATACTCAACGATGGAAGTCTGTAAACTGATCTAGAGAAAACAAGTGTAAGAAGAATACCGCGACATCGATAGAGCACAAGAAACAACAATCAAGATAAGACACCCTATTTCTTCTTTCCGGTGATCTGCTCTTGATCTGTATCTGTTTGTCTAACCCTGATTCTTGCGGTCTTCTTCTGATTTGTATGTTTTTGTCTAATCCTGACTCTTATGGTCTGTTTCTAATCCGTATGTCTGTTTGTATAATCCTGACTCTCGTGGTCTGCTCCTGATCCGTATGTCTGTTTGTCTAATCCTGACTCTCGTGGTCTGCTTCTGATCCGTATGTCTGTTTGTCTAATCCTGACTCTCGTGGTCTGCTTCTGATCCGTATATCTGTTTGTCTAATCCTGACTCTCGTGGTCTGCTTCTGATCCGTATGTTTGTTTGTCTAATCCTGACTCTCGTGGTCTGCTCCTGATCCGTATGTCTGTTTGTCTAATCCTGACTCTCGTGGTCTGCTCCTGATCCGTATGTCTGTTTGTCTAATCCTGACTCTTATGGTCTGTTTCTGATCCGTATGTCTGTTAGTCTAATCCTGACTCTCGTGGTCTGCTCCTGATCCGTATGTCTGTTTGTCTAATCCTGACTCTCGTGGTCTGCTTCTGATCCGTATGTCTGTTTGTCTAATCCTCACTCTTATGGTCTGCTCCTGATCCGTATGTCTGTTTCTCTAATCCTGACTCTCGTGGTCTGCTCCTGATCCATATGTCTGGTGGTCTATTCAGGACACTTCTATCTAATGATTCCTTTTACTCCCTGTGACTGATGATCTGCTCCTAAACTCTGCCTAATGTTCTTAAAACAATCCGTCAGTCTGGTGGCCTACTCCTCATCCTTTTGTCAGTTTGTCTTTCCTATGCTTTGTGTCTGTATGTCTTACCCTAACCCTTGAGTGTGATGGTCTGCTCTTGTACCTTCTGTCTTGTGGTCAGTGCGTGAACCGTCACATTAATGGTCTCCTTTTCATCCTTGTGCCAGTTGGTCCATTCACGATTCTTGTGTCTAACGCTCTCGTTATGATCTTTGTGTCTGATTGTCTCGTCATGGTCCTTTGTGTCTGATTGTCTCGTCATGGTCCTTTGTGTCTGATTGTCTCGTCATGGTCCTTTGTGTCTGATTGTCTCGTCATGGTCCTTTGTGTCTGATTGTCTCGTCATGGTCCTTTGTGTCTGATGCTCTCGTTATGATCTTTGTGTCTGATTGTCTCGTCATGGTCCTTTGTGTCTGATTGTCTCGTCATGGTCCTTTGTGTCTGATTGTCTCGTTATGATCTTTGTGTCTGATGCTCTCGTTATGATCTTTGTGTCTGATTGTCTCGTCATGGTCCTTTGTGTCTGATGCTCTCGTTATGATCTTTGTGTCTGATTGTCTCGTCATGGTCTTTTGTGTCTGACGCTCTCGTTATGATCTTTGTGTCTGATGCTCTCGTTATGATCTTTGTGTCTGATGCTCTCGTTATGATCTTTGTGTCTGACGCTCTCGTTATGATCTTTGTGTCTAACGCTCTCGTTATGATCATTGTGTCTGATGCTCTCGTTATGATCTTTGTGTCTGACGCTCTAGTTATGATCTTTGTGTCTGATGCTCTCGTTATGATCTTTGTGTCTGATGCTCTCGTTATGATCATTGTGTCTGATGCTCTAGTTGTGATCTTTGTGTCTGATGCTCTCGTATGATCATTGTGTCTGATGCTCTCGTTATGATCATTGTGTCTGATGCTCTAGTTATGATCATTGTGTCTGATGCTCTAGTTATGATCATTGTGTCTGATGCTCTCGTTATGATCTTTGTGTCTGATGCTCTAGTTATGATCTTTGTGTCTGATGCTCTCGTTATGATCTTTGTGTCTGATGCTCTAGTTATGATCTTTGTGTCTGACGCTCTCGTTATGATCTTTGTGTCTGATGCTCTCGTTATGATCTTTGTGTCTGATGCTCTCGTTATGATCTTTGTGTCTGATGCTCTAGTTGTGATCTTTGTGTCTGATGCTCTCGTATGATCATTGTGTCTGATGCTCTCGTTATGATCATTGTGTCTGATGCTCTCGTTATGATCATTGTGTCTGATGCTCTAGTTATGATCATTGTGTCTGATGCTCTCGTTATGATCATTGTGTCTGATGCTCTAGTTATGATCTTTGTGTCTGATGCTCTCGTTATGATCTTTGTGTCTGATGCTCTCGTTATGATCTTTGTGTCTGATGCTCTCGTTATGATCTTTGTGTCTGATGCTCTCGTTATGATCTTTGTGTCTGATGCTCTCGTTATGATCTTTGTGTCTGATGCTCTCGTTATGATCTTTGTGTCTGATGCTCTCGTTATGATCTTAGTGTCTAACGCTCTCGTTATGATCATTGTGTCTGATTGTCTCGTCATGGTCCTTTGTGTCTGATTGTCTCGTCATAGTCCGTTGTATCTGATGCTCTCGTCATGATCTTTGTATCTGATGCTCTCGTCATGATCTTTGTATCTGATGCTCTCGTCATGATCTTTGTATCTGATGCTCTCGTCATGATCTTTGTATCTGATGCTCTCGTCATGATCTTTGTGTCTGATTGCCTCGTCATGGTCCTTTGTGTCTGATGCTCTCGTTATGATCTTTGTGTCTGACGCTCTCGTTATGATCTTTGTGTCTGATTGTCTCGTCATGGTCCTTTGTGTCTTATGGTATCATCCTGATCTTTGTGTCTGATGGTCTCGTCATGATAGTTTGAGTCTGATGATCTTGTCCTGATCTTTGTGTCAGACGGTCTGTCCTGATCTCTGTGTCTTATCGTCTCGTTATGATAGCTTGTGTCTGATGGTCTGTCCTGATCTTTGGGTCTGATGCTCTTCGCATTTCCTTTTTTGTATGATGCTCTCGACATGATTCTTTATGGTTATAATCCTTTATGTCTGATGGTCTCATCATGATATTTGTCTCTGATGATCTGGTCATAATCCTTTATGTCTGATGGTCTCATCATGATCTTTGTGTCTGATGATCTGGTCATAAACCTTTATGTCTGATGGTCTCATCATGATCTTTGTGTCTGATGATCTGGTCATAACCCTTGTGTTTGTTGATCTCAACGTGATCCTTTGTTTCTCTTAATCTCGTAGTTTTCCTGGTGTTGTTGGTTTCGCCATAATCCATGGTTTTCTCCTGATTGATAGTTGACCATCACAGACACTAAGCTACTAAGCTGTAAAATAACGTTAAGCAGCTATATACAAAGTGATTAAGCGACCGTGATTGCTTTTAGAGAAACCAGGTGTCAGAAGAACAACTTTGGACCGAAAGGGCAAAAGTGTAGACTACAGGACACAAAAGAGACAAGCAGACCTCTGTGCACAAGGGAGAGAAGTAGACCACAGGACACAAACAAGAGAAGTAGACTACTGTGCACAAGGGAGAGAAGTAGACCACAGGACACAAACAAGAGAAGTAGACCACTGTGCACAAGGGGGAGAAGTAGACCACAGGACACAAACAAGAGAAGTAGACTACTGTGCACAAGGGAGAGAAGTAGACCACAGGACACAAACAAGAGAAGTAGACTACTGTGCACAAGGGAGAGAAGTAGACCACAGGACACAAACAAGAGAAGTAGACCACTGTGCACAAGGGAGAGAAGTAGACCACTAGCCACAAGGGAGAGATGTCGACCACTGTGCACAAGGGAGAGAAGTCGACCACTAGCCACAAGGGAGAGAAGTAGAACAATAGCCACAAGGGAGAGATGTCGACCACTGTGCACAAGGGAGAGAAGTCGACCACTAGCCACAAGGGAGAATAGTAGAACACTAGCCACAAGGGAGAGAAGTAGATAACAGGACACAAACAAGAGAAGTAGACCACTGTGCACAAGGGAGAGAAGTAGACCACTAGCCACAAGGGACAGATGTCGACCACTGTGCACAAGGGAGAGAAGTAGACCACTAGCCACAAGGGAGAGATGTCGACCACTGTGCACAAGGGAGAGAAGTCGACCGCTAGCCACAAGGGAGAGATGTCGACCACTGTGCACAAGGGAGAGAAGTCGACCGCTAGCCACAAGGGAGAGATGTCGACCACTGTGCACAAGGGAGAGAAGTAGACCGCTAGCCACAAGGGAGAGATGTCGACCACTGTGCACAAGGGAGAGAAGTAGACAATTGTGCACAAGGGAGAGAAACAGACCACTGTGTACAAGGGAGAAAAGTCGACCACTTTGTACAAGGGAGAAAAATCGACCACTAGCCATAAGGGAGAGAAGTAGACCATTGTGCACAAGGGAGAAAAGTCGACCACTATCCACAAGGGAGAGATGTCGACCATTGTGCACAAAGGAGAGAAGACCGCTAGCCACAAGGGAGAGATGTCGACCACTGTGCACAAGGGAGAAAAGTCGACCACTATCCACAAGGGAGAGATGTCGACCACTGTGCACAAGGGAGAGAAGTAGACCGCTAGCCACAAGGGAGAGAAGTAGACCATTGTGCACAAGGGAGAGAAGTAGACCATTGTGCACAAGGGAGAAAAGTCGACCACTATCCACAAGGGAGAGATGTTGACCACTGTGCACAAGGGAGAGAAGTAGACCGCTAGCCACAAGGGAGAGAAGTAGACCATTGTGCACAAGGGAGAGAAGTAGACCATTGTGCACAAGGGAGAGAAGTAGACCATTGTGCACAAGGGAGAGAAGTAGACCATTGTGCACAAGGGAGAGAAGTAGACCATTGTGCACAAGGGAGAGAGGACCACTAGCCACAAGGGAGAGATGTCGACCACTGTGCACAAAGGAGAGAGGACCACTAGCCACAAGGGAGAGATGTCGACCACTGTGCACAAGGGAGAGAAGTAGACCATTGTGCACAAGGGAGAGAAGTAGACCATTGTGCACAAGGGAGAGAAGTAGACCACTTTGTACAAGGGAGAAAAATCGACCACTAACCATAAGGGAGAGAAGTAGACCACTTGTCACAAGGGAAAGAATTAGATCACTGTGAGCAAGGGAGAGAATTAGACCATTGTGCATAAGGGAGAGAAGTAGACCACTGTGTACAAGGGAGAGAAGTAGATCACCGTGTACGAGAAAGAGAAGTAGGCCATTGAACGTAAGGGGGAGGAGTAGACAACTGGACTTGGTTTTTTTGGGGGGCGGGTGTTGACCACAAAAGGGGGGGGGGGGTGTAGCACACCATTGGGCACAAGGGAGAGAAGTAGATAACTGGACGCAAAGGAGAGAATAGACCACTGGACACAAAAAAGAGAACTAGACCACTGTACGCAAAGAAGAGAAGTAGACCACTGTACGCAAAGAAGAGAAGTAGACCACTGTACGCAAAGAAGAGAAGTAGACCACTGTACGCAAAGAAGAGAAGTAGAACACTGTACGCAAAGAAAAGAAGTAGACCACTGGACACAAAGGAGAGAAATAGACCACTGGACACAAGGGAGAGAAGTAGACCACTGGACACAAAGGAGAGAAATAGACCACTGTACGCAAAGAAGAGAAGTAGAACACTGTACGCAAAGAAGAGAAGTAGACCACTGGACACAAAGGAGAGAAATAGACCACTGGACACAAAGAAGAGAAGTAGACCACTGGACACAAAGGAGAGAAATAGACCACTGGACAAAAGGGAGAGAAGTAGACCACTGTACGCAAAGAAAAGAAATAGACCACTGTACGCAAAGAAGAGAAGTAGACCACTGTACGCAAAGAAAAGAAATAGACCACTGTACGCAAAGAAGAGAAGTAGACCACTGGACACAAAGGAGAGAAATAGACCACTGTACGCAAAGAAGAGAAGTAGAACACTGTACGCAAAGAAAAGAAGTAGACCACTGGACACAAAGGAGAGAAATAGACCACTGGACACAAAGGAGAGAAGTAGACCACTGGACACAAGGGAGAGAAGTAGACCACTGGACACAAAGGAGAGAAATAGACCACTGGACACAAGGGAGAGAAGTAGACCACTGGACACAAAGGAGAGAAATAGACCACTGGACACAAAGGAGAGAAATAGACCACTGGACACAAAGGAGAGAAATAGACCACTGGACACAAAGGAGAGAAATAGACCACTGGACACAAGGGAGAGAAATAGACCACTGGACACAAGGGAGAGAAGCAGACCACTGGACACAAAGGAGAGAAATAGACCACTCGACACAAGGGAGAGAAGTAGACCACTGGACACAAAGGAGAGAAATAGACCACTGGACACAAAGGAGAGAAATAGACCACTGGACACAAAGGACAGAAGTAGATCACTGGTCGCAAAGGACATAAATAGACCACTGGACACAAGGGAGAGAAGTAGACAACTGGACAAAAGGGAACAGTTGTAGACCTAGCCACAAGTAGGGAGGCGCAGACCACTGGACCCACGTGTGCAGGTGTAGACCACTGTTTTACATCATATAAAGGATTTGAACAGAAAACTTGAGAAATACATTTTTGATAAGTTGAAGATTGTTAATGCTGGTATCGAAAAGTCATATAACTAGCGTGATGATTTAAATAGATAGAGACTGTCTTCTTTAATCCTGAGTGTTAACGTGTCCTTAACAATATCAACTTCACTTTTACAAAAACTATCAAAATAATCTCTTGCTTGGGTTTTGGACCATTTCGTTAATGTACTTTTCTTTTTTTTATTTCAATGGTTATCTGAAGGTTTAGCTTACACAATGGATCCTAGATTGATGGATGTCTGGGCGTTGCTTGATGGATCTATCTTACAGCTTGATTTCTTTGTTCCATTGCTCAAACTCTCCGGCGACGTACTGCCTTCAATAGCTAGCCGTGTGTTTCTAGGTGAGTCATTACTACCCAAGCACGTGCATGCTTCACGCCTTAGTAAGTCTTTATTGATGTTTAAAGTAATAACATGCCGAGCAGAATGTACAGCCATCTACCAAAATTGGTTCGGCTGAAATCCTCTATCATTATATAAATCCAGGATAAACACCGTCTATGATTCATTACCCAGGGCACAAAGAGGATTACGTTAAGAGAAAATCTGATTCTCTATTGTGGGGACGTAAGTCTTAGAAAACCTACCTCAAAGCTTTGAGTTAATAAAATCTGATTTTTGGGTTTGAGCCTTGAAATTCAAACTCCTCTTCAGAGAGCTAGGGGGGTAGCAAGACATCCATGCTGATTACAGATCTCCATCTTTTGCCGCGTGCCCTCTGTTGAAACAGATGGCGACAGAGGAGCGCTGGGATAACTTGAGGGGAATTTTCGGACGAAGTATTTGGAAAGCGAGTTTTGCCGATCGATTGTCTTGTTGTTATAGCGGGGCTGGAGGAGATTAGTTTTCTTACAATGGGCGCCAGGTGGGCTGGGTTAGTCAAGCGCAAGAGGAAGCGTTGGTAAGATCTGTTGGTGGTGGCCGTACAGGGATAAAGAGGAGAGGGAGAGAGAGAGGGAGGGGGAGAGAGAGACGGACACAGACAGAGATAGAGACAGAGAGAGGAGAGAGGGACAGAGAGAAAAGAGGGAGTGGGGGTTGATAGTTATTAAGGCAGATAAGCAGATAACAAAAAACACTGATGAGAGAAAAATTCATATTGTTGGCATCTAGTTAAGACACTCAACGGCACCTACAGTGATTTCATAGAGAAGATCTAAGCCAGCTTCAGGAAAAAAAAACAATGCAGTAAAGCCTTCACAATATCTGACTGAAAACTGGGCATTGATAGGGTAGCAGCCAAAGCAATGTCATTTTTTTTTTATAAATGACTTCGTATCTGTCTATTATCTTCACCATTCTTTTTCTCTGCAAGATGCTGTTTTATGAAAGTCTCAGATGAACTGGTTTTGTGATGATGATTTTCATTTGATTAAGTTCAACATCTAAGGATTATCTGGCCAAAACTTGCAAAAGATATTCAAAGCTTATTTTCTGATTAGTATTTGACCAGAAAGATGCAAAGCTCTCTTTTTCGCTCATCACTTTATGGCGATATATCTAAAAAGATTTAATTGAGATGTTTTCAACTGCTTGGTTATTTTGTCATTTGATTCTCTTATTTGGTAACTAATCTGATCAAAATTATTCAAACTTTAACTGTGCAGAAATATCATTAATAATATTGTTTGAGTAATTGTTGTAAGATTTTAAAGGATCTAGTCTTTCTGCAACAAAGCACCTCCAAGCGATGCCGGCACACAAGGTCGCGTTCTTGCAACTTGATGAGATCCTGAAGTATCGACAGAAGTCGACATGGTTTGATCCCACACTGCAAGTTGCCCAGTAGCGCTCTATCCCTCAGCCACTGAAGATCCGTGTTGAGGAGTAACTGCAATGAGCGTCATTCACCAGAAAACTTGGATGAGTTATAATGAACACAATTAAAGCAGTCAAAGCTTAAGGAATGCCATCCATGAAACAGAGAGAACATGATAGGTTTACCTTCGCTCAACTTTTCAACTAAACTATCTCAGATTTTTTTTAAAATGAGATATCTCTTCTTTTTTAAGGTATTATAGCAATCAAGTTGGTTAGCCTTTTTTTTTTTTTTTTGAGCAAAATGGCCGCATCAAAATTAAAAATCTAATAATACGAGGATGCTTTTTTATTTCGTAATCTTTAAATTGTATTTAATTAGCTTTGAGCACATTTTTACAGCCAGACCTCTTGTTCGTCCGTGTGTTCGACGAGAATCATCGTTTACT
>JAWDGP010002984.1:367500-407500 GCA_033675545.1 Elysia crispata | reverse complement strand
CATTGGTTCTGACACTCTCGTCACGACCATCATTGGTTCTGACACTCTCGTCACGACCATCATTGGTTCTGACACTCTCGTCACGACCATCATTGGTTCTGACACTCTCGTCACGACCATCATTGGTTCTGACACTCTCGTCACGACCATCATTGGTTCTGACACTCTCGTCACGACCATCATTGGTTCTGACACTCTCGTCACGACCATCATTGGTTCTGACACTCTCGTCACGACCATCATTGGTTCTGACTATCTAGTCACGCCCATCATTGGTTCTGACGCTTTCGTCACGACCATCATTGGTTCTGACACTCTTGTCACGACCATCATTGGTTCTGACACTCTCGTCACGACCATCATTGGTTCTGACACTCTCGTCACGACCATCATTGGTTCTGACACTCTCGTCACGACCATCATTGGTTCTGACACTCTCGTCACGACCATCATTGGTTCTGACACTCTCGTCACGACCATCATTGGTTCTGACACTTTCGTCATGACCATCATTGGTTCTGACACTTTCGTCACGACCATCATTGGTTCTGACACTCTCGTCACGACCATCATTGGTTCTGACACTCTCGTCACGCCCATCATTGGTTCTGACACTCTCGTCACGACCATCATTGGTTCTGACTATCTAGTCACGCCCATCATTGGTTCTGACGCTTTCGTCACGACCATCATTGGTACTGACACTCTTGTCACGACTATCATTGGTTCTGACACTCTCGTCACGACCATCATTGGTTCTGACTATCTAGTCACGCCCATCATTGGTTCTGACACTCTCGTCACGCCCATCATTGGTTCTGACACTCTCGTCATGACCATCATTGGTTCTGACACTCTCGTCACGACCATCATTGGTTCTGACACTCTCGTCACGACCATCATTGGTTCTGACACTCTCGTCACGCCCATCATTGGTTCTGACACTCTCGTCATGACCATCATTGGTTCTGACACTCTCGTCACGACCATCATTGGTTCTGACACTCTCGTCACGACCATCATTGGTTCTGACACTCTAGTCACGCCCATCATTGGTTCTGACACTCTCGTCACGCCCATCATTGGTTCTGACACTCTCGTCACGACCATCATTGGTTCTGACACTCTCGTCACGACCATCATTGGTTCTGACACTCTCGTCACGACCATCATTGGTTCTGACACTCTCGTCACGCCCATCATTGGTTCTGACACTCTCGTCACGCCCATCATTGGTTCTGACACTCTCGTCACGACCATCATTGGTTCTGACACTCTTGTCACGACCATCATTGGTTCTGACACTCTCGTCACGACCATCATTGGTTCTGACTATCTAGTCACGCCCATCATTGGTTCTGACGCTTTCGTCACGACCATCATTGGTTCTGACACTCTTGTCACGACTATCATTGGTTCTGACACTCTCGTCACGACCATCATTGGTTCTGACTATCTAGTCACGCCCATCATTGGTTCTGACACTCTCGTCACGCCCATCATTGGTTCTGACACTCTCGTCATGACCATCATTGGTTCTGACACTCTCGTCACGACCATCATTGGTTCTGACACTCTAGTCACGACCATCATTGGTTCTGACACTCTCGTCACGACCATCATTGGTTCTGACACTCTCGTCACGACCATCATTGGTTCTGACTATCTAGTCACGACCATCATTGGTTCTGACTATCTAGTCACGACCATCATTGGTTCTGACTATCTAGTCACGCCCATCATTGGTTCTGACGCTTTCGTCACGACCATCATTGGTTCTGACACTCTTGTCACGACCATCATTGGTTCTGACACTCTCGTCACGACCATCATTGGTTCTGACACTTTCGTCACGACCATCATTGGTTCTGACACTCTCGTCACGACCATCATTGGTTCTGACACTCTCGTCACGACCATCATTGGTTCTGACTATCTAGTCACGCCCATCATTGGTTCTGACACTTTCGTCACGACCATCATTGGTTCTGACACTTTCGTCACGACCATCATTGGTTCTGACACTCTCGTCACGACCATCATTGGTTCTGACACTCTCGTCACGCCCATCATTGGTTCTGACACTCTCGTCACGACCATCATTGGTTCTGACTATCTAGTCACGCCCATCATTGGTTCTGACGCTTTCGTCACGACCATCATTGGTTCTGACACTCTTGTCACGACTATCATTGGTTCTGACACTCTCGTCACGACCATCATTGGTTCTGACTATCTAGTCACGCCCATCATTGGTTCTGACACTCTCGTCACGCCCATCATTGGTTCTGACACTCTCGTCATGACCATCATTGGTTCTGACACTCTCGTCACGACCATCATTGGTTCTGACACTCTCGTCACGACCATCACTGGTTCTGACACTCTAGTCACGCCCATCATTGGTTCTGACACTTCTCGTCACGCCCATCATTGGTTCTGACATCTCGTCATGACCATCATTGGTTCTGACACTCTCGTCACGACCATCATTGGTTCTGACACTCTCGTCACGACCATCATTGGTTCTGACTATCTAGTCACGCCCATCATTGGTTCTGACACTCTCGTCACGACCATCATTGGTTCTGACACTCTCGTCACGACCATCATTGGTTCTGACACTCTCGTCACGACCATCATTGGTTCTGACACTCTCGTCACGCCCATCATTGGTTCTGACACTCTCGTCACGCCCATCATTGGTTCTGACACTCTCGTCATGACCATCATTGGTTCTGACACTCTCGTCACGCCCATCATTGGTTCTGACACTCTCGTCACGACCATCATTGGTTCTGACTATCTAGTCACGCCCATCATTGGTTCTGACGCTTTCGTCACGACCATCATTGGTTCTGACACTCTTGTCACGACTATCATTGGTTCTGACACTCTCGTCACGACCATCATTGGTTCTGACTATCTAGTCACGCCCATCATTGGTTCTGACACTCTCGTCACGCCCATCATTGGTTCTGACACTCTCGTCATGACCATCATTGGTTCTGACACTCTCGTCACGACCATCATTGGTTCTGACACTCTCGTCACGACCATCATTGGTTCTGACACTCTCGTCACGCCCATCATTGGTTCTGACACTCTCGTCATGACCATCATTGGTTCTGACACTCTCGTCACGACCATCATTGGTTCTGACACTCTCGTCACGACCATCATTGGTTCTGACTATCTAGTCACGCCCATCATTGGTTCTGACACTCTCGTCACGCCCATCATTGGTTCTGACACTCTCGTCATGACCATCATTGGTTCTGACACTCTCGTCACGCCCATCATTGGTTCTGACACTCTCGTCACGCCCATCATTGGTTCTGACACTCTCGTCACGCCCATCATTGGTTCTGACACTCTCGTCATGACCATCATTGGTTCTGACACTCTCGTCACGACCATCATTGGTTCTGACACTCTCGTCACGACCATCATTGGTTCTGACACTCTCGTCACGACCATCATTGGTTCTGACTATCTAGTCACGCCCATCATTGGTTCTGACGCTTTCGTCACGACCATCATTGGTTCTGACACTCTTGTCACGACTATCATTGGTTCTGACACTCTCGTCACGACCATCATTGGTTCTGACTATCTAGTCACGCCCATCATTGGTTCTGACACTCTCGTCACGCCCATCATTGGTTCTGACACTCTCGTCATGACCATCATTGGTTCTGACACTCTCGTCACGACCATCACTGGTTCTGACACTCTAGTCACGATCATCACTGGTTCTGACACTCTAGTCTCGATCATCACTGGTTCTGACACTCTCGTCACGACCATCATTGGTTCTGACTATCTAGTCACGCCCATCATTGGTTCTGACTATCTAGTCACGATCATCACTGGTTCTGACTATCTAGTCACGACCATCATTGGTTCTGACTATCTAGTCACGCCCATCATTGGTTCTGACACTCTCGTCACGCCCATCATTGGTTCTGACACTCTCGTCACGACCATCACTGGTCCTGGCACTCTCGTCACGACCATCACTGGTTCTGACACTCTCGTCACGACCATCACTGGTTCTGACACTCTAGTCACGATCATCACTGGTCCTGGCACTCTCGTCTTGACCATCATTGATCCTGGCACTCTCGTCACGACCATCATTGGTTCTGACTATCTAGTCACGCCCATCATTGGTTCTGACACTCTCGTCACGCCCATCATTGGTTCTGACACTCTCGTCATGACCATCATTGGTTCTGACACTCTCGTCACGACCATCATTGGTTCTGACACTCTAGTCACGATCATCACTGGTCCTGGCACCCTCGTCTTGACCATCATTGATCCTCACTCTCGTCACGACCATCACTGGTTTTGACATTGTATGTTTAACAAAAGTCAGGCTAAACATGCATTCCTATTCATTTTCTGTGATGACGAGCCGTGATGGACGTTAGGCCTGTTTGTTCTCTAAAGACTTCATTTTATATCGCTTTTTTCCGTACCTATTCACCTTTTCTATAAAGTTAACAAATAAATAAATAAACTCTCTTTGTATGCAACTTTACACCAGTATCCAATTAAATACCGTAAAGTGGAAACAACGAAAATGAAATGGGTTTCGAGATGGAAATTTTCTTCCAAAGCGTGCAAATTTCAACAGCAAAAATTTCAAATATTTGACTGAGAAATTGTAATCTGCACCTTTTTTTTATTACGTTTTTGTGCTAAACAAAAGTTATAGATGTGGAATGTTTTCTTTGCTTACACTAGCTTTTGCTCCAGAACATTAGAACGGACCAAAACAGTATAACTTAATAAGAACTCGATTGTGCTTTTATAAATTAAAAAATAATAATAAAAGACGAAAGATTAAAAACCTTTTTTTTTTTCAAGTTGTTTTATCTATTTGTCTATGCTCAGGTTAGAAGTAAAATTGCGGTCTGTTGTTTTAAATTTTTTTTTTTTTTCGGTCATAAATTATCAAACAGGGAAAGAAGAGAGATGCTAATCGATATTTTTGTTTTGTTTTGAAGAGCTTTTTTATGTAGCTTATAAATCACCAATAACGCAGCAATGTTACAATCGTAAGAATACAAAAATAATGGCAATAGTTCTGAATTTTTTCCAGTTTCTACAACGTTCTAGGTACCGTATTTTACTACATAAAATGCAAGGTAAAAGGAGATCTAAAGGGCATAGGCTCTGACCTTACGGTAAAAAGCGTCATGAAACTCGATAAGGAATGGTGGCAGCGGTGGCAGTCTGTTGCTGTCTTTATCCTCATCGTCTATGTATCATGGAAACAGAAACGGCGGACGGTGTTTGTATAAAGATGTTTCACTGCACCATGATATTCAATAATTGTTTTATTTGCAGCGTATTGTTGTGATTTACAAATTGACGGTGGGGGGAAAAGGGGGGTGGGGGGTGGGGGGGAGAGAGAGAGAGGGAGAGAGAGAGAGAGAGAGAGAGAGAGAGAGAGAGAGAGAGAGAGAGAGAGAGAGAGAGAGAATAGAAATAAAGAAAGCAATCAAACCACGTTAGAGGCTGAGACAGACGAAGCTAGATCTAAGGATCTAAAGATGCATCTGACTGAAAATAATGAAATGAGTAGTATAGAAAAATCAACCACAAACCGAGATCTAGCTCGAGACCGACAAATAAGCGAGAGAGAGAGAGAGAGAGAGAGAGAGAGAGAGAGAGAGAGAGAGAGAGAGAGAGAGAGAGAGAGAGAGAGAGAGAGGGATCTACGGGACTACGGGATCACAAGGATCGGGGATGTTGTGCCTATATAGCATGCCGATAATTTAAGAGACATGTTTGAACCCAAAGTCTTTCAACTAAAATTTTGTACATCCAATGGAATTGTTTACTGGACCGTTCACTTTTCTTTAAGTCCTCATGCGGCTAAATATGATGTTCTTTTAAATTTCAAGCCTAAAGTCGCGGTGCAAAAGAAACTGTAACGGTATTCGTATTTCAGTCTTTTTGTTTGTTATAATTTCGTGTTGTTTTTGTGTTTTTTACTGCGAAGACTGTTATTGGATTAAATTCAGGAGCCGGAAGTGACCGAACAAGCATTGCCAATGCTAAGGTCACTCACGTAAAATCTATCTCTACTTTCTTTTCCAAGCAAGAAATTAGGTAACAAGACATGGAAGATTATGCTCGCGAACCATGGTAATTGTTTTCTATAATCTGTTTATTTTACATCATCAGAAATCAACTCATAGCACCTCAAAATATCGTTATTTGTTACTAGTTTTTACATTTAAATCAGCCGGTGTTGGTCAGTTAACAACCAAGCCAGACCACATTGACAATGACATTTCTATCTCCGTAAATTTCGTCACGGTCTTCTGTAAGGTCATGATTGGATTTCATCTAAATCGATCTCCTAACCTTTCGTCTTCTGAACTTGAAGAAAAATTCTACCAATTAGATTCTGTAGAAATTATTGGCTGAGGTGGTGGTGTGGGCGAGTGGCTTTTTCATACAAACCAAGCATCAGAGATGAATATCTAGGATCTAAATTTATAGATTTAGTGCTAAATGTAAGCCTATCATATAGGCCTATTCTGCACTTACAGTGAATAATTTGAATTACCCTTTTATAAATCTGCTATTTGATAAGACCTGTAGATCAAGGAAAAAATACAAAATTAATTTTGAGGACTTGCCGTACAATCACTAGATAGGCTAAACTCTAACATTATCATGGTGATTTTCCAGTAAAATTGCAGATATCAGCCCACCTCATGTCGGGCTTCACAACTGAATGTTTCCCAACGAAATTGAAACTTGTAGTTTAATGGGATTTTACAGCAACACAAAAATGTTTATATCTTGTAAAGTATTTATATGCGATGAATAAAACCTTCATATTCGTGTTCAGCAAATCAAATTCATTAAAAAAAAATACAATTTTAGAGCTATGGGTAAGTTGGGCCTATATCTGCAATAATACCGATTTTCCATTAACCCCACTCCTGCTTAGGCAGTTGGGGCGGAAAATAGTATTGTTGTCACGGCCTGTTAGCTTTTGGACGGGGCACCCGGCAGAGCAGTTGTGTTTGTACTGTGCATGTATTAGTTTACAACAAAGCGTCCAAAAAGGCTTAAATTGTCAAAGCAAATTATAACATTTATTTTTGCAACCTTGACACCTTTTTTCAATGTATTATTCATGATTTTAATTAGTTAAGGAAAGGTTGAGTTGAATATATATGATTCAAGAAAAATAAGTTTTCAGAGCGGTTGATTGGATACTATATTTTCAGTTTACATTATTAGTAATTCCTTTGATGAAAGGGGAAGGGGACATCAGAAAAGATTATACTTCATTGAGAACAAGCAAACATTTGAGTCAAGGTTGATCTTCCATCTAAGCTAATAGCTCAAGAGTCAGTAACAAAGTGCCATTTTTATCAAAATATTTGACATCTTTGTCCTACTTATTATCTATTTTTCATCATCTTCTTTGTTGTTTTTTTTTATGTTTTATAATTAAAATCACCTGCTTATATATATATAGAGAGAGAGATTATAATTTCTTCAATGGTGTATATTTATTTTTAAAATACAATTTCCATTTATTTACCGTATTTTTGTTTCAAATGTTCACAGCCCATGGAGAATCATGGAGGACTGTGGGGGAGCTTTCTCCATGGGAGCTATTGGGGGCTCCTTGTTTCATGGCATCAAAGGGTTCAGAAATGCCCCTAGTGTGAGTTTCTTGTCATTTGATGTATATATCTCTACAATGGTTCATGAAATTCTTTTTATAGAGCTGATATAAATTTCTTGCTTGAAACTGTCTTTCCCATTCTATTGATTTCAGTATTGCTTAATTCAAATGGTAATTCAATGTCTAGGTAATGACACTAGGTTTTAGAATTGAGGAGTGTACATCAGTGGTCCATAATAAAGTCATGCAGTCACTTCTGAGTAGAAAATTCTTTTAAATCAATTGCTGGTGTCAATATTTTTGTTTTCTTTCATTTTCAGGGCAACTATAGGAGGCTTATAAGTAGTTTTGTCACCTTGAAAGAAAGAGCACCGATCGTTGGAGGTATAGCATGTTTCCACATATTCTTTTAAAGTGTTGGTATAGCAACATTTGTGGGTTTAGCCATATGATTCCAATTACATCTTCTCGTCAAGTTTTCTGTCACCACTGATAGAAAGATGGAGAGCCTGATGAACATGATGGTCACTATATAAATTATCATACTTCTGATTTTTTTTTAGACAAGCAGCTCTATGGTTGACGCTCTCTAGTAAATCTTGGTTTGTTGAAACACAACTTATTCTCAGTTTTGTTAGTTTTTTTTTTTTCAATTTTTATTGCCACATTGCATCATTTTAAGGGGAAATTTTTACCTTTCTAATTTTACTACTTTTCTCAGACAAACTTGTCACTTGTATTTATAAAACACTAATATTCTCTGCACGGCTGTTAAAGAGCGGCATTTTAGTTTGCCTGCCGCACCCGTGAAGCAGCTTGTAACCTGATCGGGTCATGGGGTCAAACACCCCTGCAGAACGGGGATTCCCCTTTCCGCGCAACTTTAGATTTAGATCTAGTTTTCACACCAAAACAATGGAGAATTTAAGCTTATGCGTGAAAGGAAGAACTACAAAAATCATATTATTTGTTACATCTATATTTCAGCGATACGAGGATATATTTTTTCCCCTTCTTTTCATTTAATTGATGGAGTTATTGAGCGTTTTAATAAGTAAATGAATCTGGAATAATCATAAGGTGGTGACGTTTTTTACGGGACATTTATGAAAAATTTAAACAATTTTTGGGGATGAAATTTTATATATGTGTTGAACTTAACACCCACCAAAGGGCATTAGAGAAGAGTTCTCCGTTTCCAAGTTATGCGGGTTTGAGTTATGATTGTCCACTTCTTACAGCGCTGGTACAGCGTTTTGATATAAAATAATAAATCTAAACAACGATAGAACATCGCAGTTCAAGCTGTAGAGCGTCAGTATATATGGGGAGGCCTGGTGTTAACTTTTAACAAAATAAAAAACACGCACTAAGAAGAAAATGAAAGTTATGCAGGGTTGCGCATTGTCTTCCTTTACAGGTAAGTCATACGTTTACTTTGCGTTACGTTCTTTAATCGGCGGGGCATGTGCTAAGAGCTCCTCTCTCTCTCTCTCTCTCTCTCTCTCTCTCTCTCTCTCTCTCTCTCTCTCTCTCTCTCTCTCTCTCTCTCTCTCTCTCTCTCTCTCTCTCTCTCTCTCTCTCTCTCTCTCTCTCTCTCTCTCTCTCTCTGTCTGTCTGTCTGTCTGTCTGTCTGTCTGTCTGTATGTATGTATGTATGTATGTATGTAATATTTTCAAGCTTTTATTATAACTTTCTTCAAACCTCTGACGCCTAAGTGCTTTGAGTTTATTTACGTCAGAATATTAAAAGCATTATTGCAAAAAACTTTTTTTTTTTTTGTTATTGGAAATGATCGTGAACACCAAAAGTTAGTAACGGGCCGTTGATAAAGTCCGCACAGAGAAACTTTTGATTGTTTCCTATATCTGCTACTTAACGATCTATCACAACAAGATCTGCAAACTTTCATGGAGCTTTTGGTTGCGTTCAGATTTAAAGTGCTGCTCCATATTTAACAGTGTTGGTTTGAGGCTTCTAAGGTAGATCTATAATGCAGAGTGTTATTTACAGGTAGTTCGTGCAGATCCGAGCGTGTGGAATTATTTTAAAAAATCATATAAAATCACTGAAAAACTCTTCGCACTTGAAACTTTCACAAGTTCTTTGCATAAATTTTTAAATATCGGGAAACAATTTTTAAGGGATAAAATTGTTTCACTTTTGAAATATTCCTATTAAACTGAGGTGTTATGAAAATCAAGACTTTTTTCTGTTTATTTACTAGAAGTATGAAGATTCACCTGCACCATCTAAACACTTTATAATTGAGAGATAAAAAATATAGCGTTGTATTCAGGACAATTTCAGCTTTAAAATGGTTATTTGTTTGATATACTTAGTGTTAATGAGGCCAGATTTATTGCGATGCAAAAACAAGTAAAAAATCCCAATATTAGATTTAACAACAGTGCACTGTCACGCACGGGCACACACGGTTGTAGCCTGCCTGACAGGTGATTGATCATCGATCCGCCCTCTAACTATGGGCGTCTGAGGTAGGGCCTGGAAGCAAACTAAGTTGCCGCTTTGGTCTGTTTTAACAGTTGTGTCTGGAGTAATTTATCCTGTTTTATAGTCAAAATGTCAGATGGTGCAATTTTTACATTCTTCAATGTTTCTATGTGTAGCATTTTATTTTCATCTGGTTTTTAAGAATCAATAACAAAAGTTGTGAGCATAATAGTTCATAAAAAGATAAGTTGCACTATATAATTTTGACATTGCAAAGTTGTTGGGTTTTTTTTAAATCATTTTTTTTTCTCCTTTACTTTTTTTTTAACCATGCTGCTTGGTCCTAATTAATTGCTCTTCGTTTCTTGTTGTTTTTTTTAACTTGTTTTTCATTTCCAGTTCTTCATGTGTTTCTATTTCATAAGATTTGTGAAAGAAATGAGTCTCTTTTTGAAACATGATCTTGTATCTCTAGGTAACTTTGCTGTCTGGGGTGGCCTTTTCTCTGCTATCGATTGTTCAATGGTCTACATGAGAAAGAAAGAAGATCCTTGGAACTCTATCACAAGTGGCGCACTGACTGGTGCTATTCTCTCAGTCAGAAGTAAGTTTTTCAATTTCTATAAATTTGTTGTAGACTATGCTTTAGTTGAAGACACATAACTGCCTTTTTTTCCTCTTCAGTTAAATATTTTTTAAAAAGTAATCTTTACGTTTATTGAGTATAAGTTCACACTTAAAACAAGCTGGAGGGTTAAAGAAGTATCACAGGATAAAAAAAATCCATTGAAGCCATGGTGATAAATTTGTTCGGAATGCTAATTTCATTACTTCGAGTTTTATAGAGAACAAGTATTGTTTCACTTTTCACCTATCTTGTTGAAAGTAATAACTTTCTTGTAAATAAGTTATCAATAAAGAGCAGTACTTTTTTTTTGACTTTGTGTTTAGGTTCTTCTCGCGTGTACTTATATTTTTTTTTCTCTTCATGAAATTGTGTCTTGGCTCAACATTAGACGGCACTGGGGCCATCATTGGTTCAGCTGTTATCGGTGAGTTTTTAGCCTGCTTCACTTGCAGTTTGCTTTAGCAAGCCTTTTTTATTATTTGTTTTCTGTGTATTTGCTTGTTTCTTTTTCCATGTTGTTATGGGAAGATAACGTCCATCTAATTAGACATGAAAATTACTTTTGTAATCTTCTATGAGAAACTATAGTTATTGTTAAACATTTTTATCTTCAAATTTTCAGGTGGTGTCTTGCTTGCTCTTATTGAAGGGTTTGGAATTTTGTTCACAAGTTTTACTGCTGAACAATTCAATCCTGGTAAGTGCCTCTATTTTGCTCTGGCTCTGATAATTTTCAAACAAGAACTATGGGGAAATCTATAAAGCTGATACTTAAGGATTGAATTTGTATATTTCGTAATTTGCGCTTTTGATTTTATTCTGATGTTCATTAATTGCATGGGGACTAACCTTTTCCTATGAAGAATTTTTTTTTAATTCTGTGTATAGTCATTACTTTAAAAAAAAAAAAAAGAGAGAGAGAGAGAGAGAGAGAGAAATGAAACAAAAGTCCAAGAATGAATATGAATTTCTATTTGAAATGATTTATCATTTATTTAGATTTGTTTTCGGCAATTTAAGGTTAAACAGATAAATCATTAGAGCAAGAATACAATTTATGACTTGTGCAAGTCATAAACTTTGAAAGTGATTAGTTGTTTTTTTTTTTTTTTTTGCTCTTTTCTCACAAAATTTATAAATTTTAGATTACAAAAAACACATATCATCTCTAAATTTCACTTCTTTTTTTTTTTTAATTAAAATCATAAAAAAGTGGAATCAGTTGTCTATATGCTATAGCTGCTTGAAATCGAATCTCCATGTTAATCTCATTCACCATTATCTGAAGAGAATCTAATGCTTTATACCTGATATTTATTTTGTTATGAAAACTTTATGGAAGTGCAAAGCATTGTAGACTTGTAAAAATGAAATGTAATGTTTTTATGGTTATTTCCTACTAGCAAATCGTATGATGGAGGAAGATCCTAACTTGTCCGGCCAGCAAATCCCAGTCATGAGTTCCCAGGAAGGCAGTGGTGGGGGTTCTATATTTGGGTCTCAGCCCACCTACCAATGAAACTCCCTTGCTTACCTCTGTATATAGATAAAATTCTTTTTAGTCTACAAAAATTTAATGTGTGAATGTGGTTGGCAGTTGTATGAATGTGGTTGGCAGTTGGTATGAGTTGTCAAGGCTGAAGATTTTTGCTGAACAATTTGATGTGTGCCCGATGTTCTGAATGTGTTTTGTTCCATGTACTGTGAATTTTTTTTTGTTGATTTTTATGCATGTAGGGGTGAATTATGAATCCAATTTTGTTTTTTTTTATAAGGATGATTTTTGATATTTTGAGTACGGTAGGTAAAATGTGCTAGTTATATTACAATATTTTAGTTTCATTAAGATTTTGAGATACACCAAATTTTGGTAGTCGATTTAGAAGGATCAAGAACAAACTAATTTTATTGTCTTTTATCCTTTGAACTGATCCATGGGCAGGTTTGTGTGTGCAGCACCAGATTTTTATTGATTTGTTTGAGAAAATTAACTTACGTATGGATGCTTAGATATAATTGTTTACTGTCATATGTGCAAGAGAGTTCATTGTTGTGTGATGATAGAACTGGTCAGGGATTCATCATACTTGCTTTCTTTGTTTTCTTTGTTTTTTTAATCAAGGACTGTTATCATGAAAGTTACAATAAAATTTTGCAGCAGCAGCAACCAAGCATGGCATGAGAATTTTCTGACAATGTCAAGGCAAAATTAAAAAACTCAAGCCTGATAGAGTTATATTACCGCTGTCAGAGCTACGGCCGGGCTGAAACTGAGTTAGTTCTCTTCCAAACAAAGCTGTGGTGATGTAAATATATATTTATATATATATATATATAGTGATCTCTGAGAGTGTGAATATTGTCGATAAAAATTAATTCAGAAGAGTGCAAACATGGTACCTGCAATGAATGGTAACTTATTAAGCAAGTCTAAATTATCTTTTTTTTAACCCTTGATTTTTTGCATTGATTTTATTTTTCTCAAGGTATAGCTGTTAACTGTATACGTATAAAATATTTTTGAGAATTTCAATTAGCCCTTTTTTTTTTCTAAATCTAATTTTATCTATTGATCTTAGATCATGGCACAGAATGAAACACTTCCTCACTTTTTCAATGCCAAGAACTAAAATCACATAAAAAGTCCTTTTGAAGTTGTTTGCATGATTGATGTTATTCCTTTCTATGAGTGTTTTCTGGTGGGGTTGAACAATAAGAATGAGCTTTGGCGGAAGTGTTGCATATTAGTGTACATATACAATGTATTATGCATGTATTTGATATGTTATGTTTTTAGAGAGCTGCAAGTATTTATTACAAGTTGCATTTTTCCAGCCACAGAGTGTGGAGACAACAGTTTAGTGAATACAGTATGACACTAGAAGGAACATGGCTATTGATATTAGGGAAACCAGTAAACAGTAAATCTCTAGATTGAAATGCATTATTTAGGTTGATAGGAAGTTCTTTAAGCTGCTTCCATCAAAACACCTTGGCAAAAGGGTTTTATACAATTTTTTTTGATTGGCTTCAAGCCAAATATTTTGTGGAAAGTTTCATGTCTGCTTTTGAAATGAGACATTTTTTTTAATCTGTGATCTTACAACACTTTATTGATAAATTACATCGCGATAAATCTTGCATATCCTATTTTTGATCAGCCTTAGATTTTATAAGCAGAAGTTGAGAGCTTCTACCTTAGAAGCAATAGTTTTGCCAGAGGTAGTGTAATATGTTCAAACTAAAAGAATGTACATTTTTTTCAGTAGATTTAAAGGAATGTGCAGTTATTTCAGTCCAACTAAAAGAACCCATCCTGATGAATTTGAAAGAGAAAGCTTTGGTGTGATTAAAAAGGGTTTTCAAGTAGAAAATCGCCTCTTTTTTTTTCCTTGCCAAATTAAAAGAAAACCTAAAAATTTGATATTTTCTCACAAAATATTGATATTTTACAATGTAAAATTTTCATCACTGAGCAGCAAAGGAAAATGCTTTGTCTAAATATGAACACCCAAAAATGTGATGTGGGCAACATACAACTCATCTGGACTTTGTGCCAGATAATGTGTCAATAGCAGTAAATAGAAGATGACACAAGCCAGCTGTTAACCTTGTTGAAAATAAAATCATAACATTCAAGCAGCAAAGATTCAGCCTTCATTGACTTTGTATACTTGTGTTGCTTTTCTGTCGGTATGTAACAAAGGAACTGGAGATAACATGCCCTTGTTGAAAATTTCAAGTAAAATAAAACTTGAAGAGGGTGAAGCAAAAGAGTTTAGTTACGGAGATGTGTATTAATGAACCAAAGGAATGAAAAATAGATGAGTTAATGAGCACACGTTGATTAAAGGTAGCAGATAAAAGAGTGATAAAGAATGAGCCTCCATCAGGCACCTGGATAGATTGAGAGAGATGGAGAGTGATTATATAGAAAAAGATTTTCAAAGCTTTTAGTATTACTTGCTGTTATCTCGGTTGAGGAATATTGATTTTGTGCCTGTAAGTAAGATAAGTTAATCAGTAGTTTTCTTTTTATACCATTGCTATAAGAGTAGGCAGTTTTGATTACAACATGGAAAATAGGCTTAAATGAAAGTTTCTATCACATATATCACACAACTTTTTGAATTATCAAGATAGTTATCTCCATTGGTTGCAAAGTTATGATTTTTCTTTTTTTTTGTATAAATTTCGCCCCAAAATTTAATGCTTGCTTTTTGACCCCACTGATTTTGTGACTGCTTTCTCAAAGTTAAGAGCAAAAAATGCCACAACTTTACAACCAATAAAGATATTTTAAAAATTTAAACACTAGCATATTTATAAACAATGGTGGACAAGTTGCTAAGCAGCACACTTTTCACTTGATCATTTCATGTCTGCATATTTCTTTACAACTTAAATTTGAATCACGAAATACAATATGTAAACTTGATATGTTAATGTGCGAAATCAACAGCATAACTAATTTTTGAGCCATATCGCAAATTAGATTAGATTGATAAATTAGCAAAATGTAAGATAGTAAGATTTAATCAGGACCAGGGGGGAATTTTTACATCCAGAAACTGATATCCCATAAAGGCGAGATCCCTGCCCTACAAGAAGGAGAGAAATTTATAACTTTAACTTTCCTTTGTTAAAAGATACTGTCGTTAATCTCGCATTTTTTTTTTTTATGATCTTATCGATTCCTTCAAAAAGCTCTAGCTTCATACAGTTCTGCGTGATCTTTGTCTGTATTACCTTGGATGCCTTCATGAATCAATACAAAGGTTAGAAATTTTGGTTAAATACTCAACTCTGCAACAATGTTGGATTGTGAGAACATGATTAGCATGATGTATCTGCACTTTCCTTCTTGTTTTACATGAATTAGAATCAATACCTGAACTAGCTAAGTAAGTACAACATGTATTTAAAAAGTTAAAGCTTGTTTGTATTTTCCTGCAGAGAATTCAGACCACCATAGATGCAACATTTTATTAGAACTGTTAAGTCCCACATCACTTGCCATTAAAAGAGTATTTCAAAAATGCTTATTGATTACATGTAAACTATACATGTACATTGAAAAAAAAAAAAAAATAGATATGAAGAGAATGTAAATAGCTCATCTAAGTAGAATTTTATTTTTTAATCATATCCGAAGGAATAAAATTAAAATATAAAGAGTATTAATATTGCTTTATACAAACTTGTAATATTGTCAAAGAGCAAAACATTTGGCTCATGAATTTGTTTAAATAAAAAGAATCTTTAATTTTTATTACATACCGTACAAAAAAATAATCAATGTAAGTATAGAATGGCGCATACATACATTTTTCTTATTGATATTTTGAAGTTCTAAAACGAAAATAATTAGGTTAGTCTCTCTCCTATATACATACTACCAAGTGAGATCTCTGTTTATCTAATCCTCTGAATAGAATGTTTTATAATATGTTGGTTATACAGTACGATACATTGATGTAGAATTACCTAGAAAGTGTAACATGAAATGACAAGCTAGATCACATCCGTGTAATAAACTTGTGTCTTATGATTGGACCAAATTTGATGAGTGTTTCCTCATTACATGCTCCTAGATCCTAGAACATTTCCTACCCCTTGACCATGTGAATACCGATCATTTTTTAAGTGCAAGAAAATCACACCCAATAGGTTACATTGCTGCTTCCCCTACTAAATACAACAACTGTGGTACCAGCTGAGACAACTCAATCTACAGCTGGTTAATTTATTCATTGAGAACTAAAACAAACAGTTGTGCTTTTTGTGTGCTATGAATTTACGAGACCTCAGTTAAAACTAAAATATGAATGTTTAACAATCTTTAAAAAAATTTATTACCACGTAGATTTGAATAAATGTACAGGTATGAATTCCAGCAAGGCTTTGCCCCTTTAAGTACTTTTTGCAGGAATTCATGAACTTCTAATACGCGTATAAAAAGATCTCGAAATAGATTTGGAAAGCATTGAAACCAATGATTTGTTTGTCGCACCTTAATACTCTTCTTGCAAATAAAAGTTGTTTTTTTTTCATATTTATGTTTCTTCTCCATGGACAATAATGGGAATAAAGTGATATAATATGACAATAGTGAAAAAATCTATCTTCAGAGAGGCATTTCACTTTGTGCGAAAAAAAAATAAGCACAAGAATTACTGGAAATTGTGTAGTTGCAAAAAGGCATTATAATTCAATGGTGGAAAATTCATTTTAGAAGACATGAAAAATTATTGACAGTAAGTCATTTCATAAGTGGAATAACTTACATTATCTGTTCGTTCAAAATAGAGTTCAAGGAATAACAGAATATTTTTCTCTTCGGTTGTATTGTCAATGGTAGTCAATTAGCTGGACATGATGTTTTTGTCTCCACTTTCTGATCCATATGGCATGTAGTGCCAATGTTTCTGTCAAAACCCAAGACATATATATTCAAATCAAACGTAGTAATGAGGTATCAAACTTTTGATGAGGAAGACAATTTAAATAAGTATCAATAATTCATAAAATAGGGGAAAAATCAAATTCAACCTCCATTTAAAAAAATAAAAAAATTGAAATGTCGTTAAGACTTTATAAGTTTTGAAAGTGATGGCAACACCATACTCAGGACTGGTGTTTCCGTTGGAATTCAAAGTATGTTACCTTTAAAATAAACATAGATAAATAACTTATCCTTATAAATTATACAAATGATGCAAAAAAAAGTTAAAGTAAAGGAATTAATATTATAATAAACATATATATAATATTGATACAAAAAGTTTGTAAAAAACACATAACATTATAAAAATTCTGGATTGCTAACAAAAAAAAGTCATTACACTTTCATTTTTGAGCTTTCTTATGCATTGGTTTGTTGTAATGGTAGTTATACATTATAAGTTTGCATTTTACCTCTCATCTTCACCTACAGTCAACTGCTGATACGTTTACACTTCACCTTGCAGCACAATGGTCTCTGATACATTTACACTTCACCTTGCAGCACAATGGTCTCTGATACATTTACACTTCACCTTGTAGCACAATGGTCTCTGATACATTTACACTTAACCTTGTAGCACAATGGTCTCTGATACATTTACACTTTACTTTTCAGCACAATGGTCTCTGATACATTTACAGTTCACTTTGTTGCACAATGGTCTCTGATACATTTACACTTTACTTTTCAGCACAATGGTCTCTGATACATTTACAGTTCACTTTGTTGCACAATGGTCTCTGATACATTTACACTTTACTTTTCAGCACAATGGTCTCTGATACATGTACAGTTCACTTTGCCGCACAATGGTCTCTGATAAATTTATATTTCACTTCTCTATATTGACTCAGATAAGTCTCTGATACGTTTTGAATAAACACAGAGCCACTGGCACTTGCTGACTCAATGCTCGATTTTTTAAATTAACTTCACCCTAATGAAACTGATTGGAATATTACTCACATTTGCTAAACAGATCAGCATGTTGAGGATTCAATTGGCTCTTATTGGTTAAGCAAGAACTTCCTTTGGCATAAATAGTTACTCATTCCATTGAAGTTGAAAATAATTTGCACACAGCTCCAAAAAGCATTCAGGCAAAAGCAATGCAAGACAGTGGGTCTTATTGAAAAAGAAATTCATATGAAAATGTGTAAGTAATTCAAATATTCAACAGAATACCATCCTCATGATTTCCTTATGTTCATCCATAACTCATAAATTCAAATTCTCAATTTCATTTTTTGTTCGTGAAAGAAACAATTGAGTCACCATGTGTCATTGCAACAAAAATGGCTTTACAAAAAAGCAATTGAAAAAAATCAGATACATTAAAGATATTTTTGGAAATAACTGAGCCACATACACAGAAATAGTCTTGTCAGATCATCCTAGACATACACTGGTAACCATGTACACTTGGAAAAAAAAGAAAACTGTCAAAGTGAAAATAATCTCTCATAGGCACGAAGTAACGCCTGAGATCCAACATAATCTCATGTTCTTGGGTGCTAGGCCAAATTAACTGGTTTTGATATTTGAATGTATAAATACGTCCTGGTCATTAACTTATTAAATATTTAACAAAGAAGTCTCAATAGCAGACATAGTAAAAAGGTTAACAGGTGAGTACTGGAAATCTTATGATTATAAGGTGCTGAATCTTTGTCATTGTTCCTTTCAGGTTTGAGATCGTAACTTGCTTCTGAGTTTCTCAACTTGGTCTCAGTAGATCTTGTGTTGTTGCAAACAGGAGGCTCAAAACCTATCATGACTGTTGTAACAATGTCAGAAACATAGCTAGAGCACTTTCTGGTCAGGATGTCTTCTGTGCAGAGCACAGCTGCAAAGAAAAATCTGTAGAGAATAAATATAAAATTTCAGTTATAAAAGACAGGAAACAGGAGTGTTTGTCAAGTTAGATTTTTAATGAGGGTTTAAAATGTTGCTAATACCCTTGTACATCAGTTTTAGCTGCTGTTTTTTAATTGGTTTTATTTCCTTTATGTTTTTCACCAAATCTGATACAAAAATACCAGCTTTCCATTAAGCCAAGGTCGCTCTATCTTAGATGGAATCATGTCCCACTACCAGATCCTCAACCAAGGATCATACTCAGGACCTCTTCTGTGACAATCTAAAACTCTGCTAACTGAACTAACTGGCTTCTCTATTCATTAGATAGGATATTACCCAAAACATTTGTGGCTTTGCTTTTTGCAACATGCAGCAATCGAAATTACTATCCATATTATAGATGTCCCAGGACACCAAAGCTCTTGAATCTGCTACAAAGAAGAAAATCTAGAAACTAGCAAGTGATGATTTTAATGAGATTCGTCGAGACTTGAGTCATATTGCTTAATTTACTAGTTTGCTCGGAAACACAAATGATAAGAAAGACATAGAAGTGTTGAGAAGAGAGGAAGAATGGCAAGAAACATACCTGTATCTGAAAAAGATGCGAGAGAGAGAGAGAGAGAGAGAGAGAGAAACAGAGAGAGAGAGAGAGGTGGCCGTAGAGAAACAAGGAAAAGGAAGTGGTTAAAAAAGAAAACAGACAAGGAAATGAGATGAATGGCATAGTTCTTACTTAGGAGAAAGCAAATATGTGTTAGTTCGAATCTCCTTAACCAGTTATCATATTTAAAGTTAAAGAAATAATCACAAAAGTTCTTGACACTGTTTTCTGGTAAAATCGAACCTGCACTGGAAGCGAAGTAGAGCATCTTTGTTTCTAGTTGCGGTCATCTGGGTCTGGAAGCTCTTCATGGCATCACGTGCACAGGTTACCTGGTCTTGATGATGCGCAGCGATGCATTTGGCATTTTTCATGTACACTGAAGGAAAAACATGATTGGTGAAACATTTTAATTTGACCATTTGTTTTGGTTACGTAGAAAAATACTTATTATTTTCTCAATTCGTGGGAAAAAAATAGACCAGTAGCTCAGTTTAGAAAGAATCAGTGACGAGGTGATGTTAGATGTAAATTTTATGCATTTTTCCCTTACACGTCGTTAAACATAAGTCTTGAGAAATTTTCCAACCAAGGAAACCTTGCTCAATGGTTATGAGTATAATCTCTGTTAGAAATCTTGAAGAAGATACATGTATATATTGTGATAAAGATGATGTAAATAATCTCTGCTAGAAATCTTGAAGACAATACATGTATATATTGTGATAAAGGTGATGTAAATAATCTCTGCTAGAAATCTTGAAGACAATACATGTATATATTGTGATAAAGATGATGTATATAATCTCTGCTTGAAATCTTGAAGACAATACATGTATATATTGTGATAAAGATGATGTAAATAATCTCTGCTAGAAATCTTGAAGACAATACATGTATATATTGTGATAAAGATGATGTATATAATCTCTGCTAGAAATCTTGAAGACAATACATGTATATATTGTGATAAAGATGATATAAATAATCTCTGCTAGAAATATTGAAGACAATACATGTATATATTGTGATAAAGATGATGTATATAATCTCTGCTAGAAATCTTGAAGACAATACATGTATATATTGTGATAAAGATGATGTAAATAATCTCTGCTAGAAATCTTGAAGACAATACATGTATATATTGTGATAAAGATGATATAAATAATCTCTGCTAGAAATCTTGAAGACAATACATGTATATATTGTGATAAAGATGATGTATATAATCTCTGCTAGAAATCTTGAAGACAATACATGTATATATTGTGATAAAGATGATGTATATAATCTCTGGTAGTATTCTTGAAGTAGATGTGCATGTTGTGATAGTGATGATGGGCAAAATCTGTGGTAGAAATCTTGAAAGATAAACATCTGTATGTAGTTACCCGTACATGTACATGTTGTGACAGTGATGATGTGTATAATCTCTGGTAGAAATCTTGAAGTAGATGCATGTACATGTTGTGACAGTGATGATGTGTATAATCTCTGGTAGAAATCTTGAAGTAGATGCATGTACATGTTGTGACAGTGATTATGTGTAAAATCTATAGTTAAAAACTTGTAGTTTATGGCCGTGATGTTTAGGCCTTACAATTAGTCAGCGTCTTACCTGAGGTTCGCATAGGTTTGCTGCTAAAACTTTAATTTGATGAACTATGTATTTCTGCTTCAATAGTTATCATCTTAAAGCATTTTTACCTTTGACATTTGTGCAGAAATACGTCACTGCCCTCCTGGCTTTCTCGATGTCAATCATATTGCGCAGGAAATGGGCGGAGTCTGTATTGTCGTCTTTGCAGCGCTCCAAGATCCGCTCCTGGCAACTAATGGCGTTAAGGAGATCTCCATTCCTAGATAGATAGATAGATAGATAGATAGATAGATAGATAGATAGATAGATAGATAGATAGATAGATAGATAGAGAGAGAGAGAGAGAGAGAGAGAGAGAGAGAGAGAGAAAGAGAGAGAGAGAGAGAGAGAGAGAGAGAGAGAGAGAGAGAGAGAGAGAGAGAGAGAGAGAGAGAGAGAGAGAGAAACAGGAGTTAGAGAAATGGATCACAAACCATTTTATTCTATAAATGTAATGAGTTTTTCACATGCTTTAGTCACACTGCAAAACCAATGAAGTATTGGTCGTTTCTGTTTAGAACAAAATAAGTTGCGAAAAAAAAAAGAGAAAAGAGCATAATTCACATTTTCACGTGGTCCATAAAATTGTGAACCATCGTATTTTGTGCACATCTCTCAGTAAGAAAATATATGATCAAATAAATTTTTAAACTCTTATTTGGGAATATTTAAATCGGATATGTCCTAAGGAAAGCATACAAATCATGAGAAATCAACGGTAAGATTACATACACATTACATACACAATCATTCAAACTACCAAGACGTTTTGACATGCTATCAAAAACTAGAAGCAGAGCACATATGAGCATATCTGAATATAATTATGTATATATTATCTAAATGAACATAATCGAATTTATCTCAGTACAGTTCTGTGGAAAAAAGAAGCCAAAGTAAGAGAAAAACTCTCCTTCCAGGTTTGAAGAGAGCCTTGTGATTTGTGCCTGCCGCACTGCACTTCAAATTCACTGGATCCTAATACTCGCAATCATAGTTCTGTTATGAACGGGTTACCCTCTGACATAATCTCCTTTTGAAACCAAACCCCAATCTGCAGGCATAAATCGTCCTCTGGTATCGAATGTTTACTTTCAGATACAGTTCTACTTCTAACATAACACCCTTTCTCACAGACATAGTTCGCCGTCACACATCAACATACAGTCATAGGTCATCTCCTGACATCAGACCTTTACCCGTAGGCACAATTCGCCTTCTGACATCACATCTATACCCGTAGCCACAATTCGCTCTCTGATAGTACACCTTTAGCCATAGGCACAATTCGCCCTCTGACATCACACCTTCATCCGCAGGCACAATTCACCCTGTGACATCACACCTTTACCCTCAGGTATGGTTCGCCCAATGAGATTATCCTCTTACCCGCAGGCATAGTTCGCCTTCGTTCCGTCTCCCTCCTGGATGAAATCGTGAGGCGAACCCTGGGCGGGCTGGAGATTGAGCAGAGCTGTGCATGCCTTGGCTTGCTGCACCGCGTCAGGAGGGCAGTCCGTGGCATGTGCTGGGTGAGTGGAGTATGGTGGTAGTAGTGTTGAGATGATAATAATAATAATAATAATAATAATAATAATAATAATAATAATAATAATAATAATAATAATAATAATAATATGAAAAAAAAGAACGATGATGATGATGATGATCATCATCATCATCATCATCATCTTTTAATAACGGAGTAAGGCCAAAAATAAGAACAATCTAACCGAGCATTTCTAAACTACGTAGGCATGTCATATTTGGCTTTAAGTAGTAAATTGTCGTAAAGACTGGCGTGGCAATATTACTGGTAAACTAAGAGTGGTTTTGGAAAATTAAAGACAAAAATGTGATTATTATTTTCTTAAAAGAAAAAAAATGAAAGTGCGAAATTCAGCTTCCTGTTTCAAAGCCAGAGATGGCAAGGTCATGGAACTGGAAGTACGCATAAAATGTAGACGACGGCAGGTCTAAAACCGTGTGGAATATGTCTACAGACGTGTTAATGTGCAAGGTCTAAGTAGGGAATCTAAAAAAGTGGCTTGGACACACATATTAGCCTAGATGTAGGGCCTAGATAACTACAGCAGCTAGACTCAATTCAAAAGGTAAAGGTTACTTTTAGGCTTCGAATTTCAAAAGGATAAAAAATTTAGATCTAGCATCTGTGTTTAGAATTCTAGAGATATCTAGGCGAAGGCGTGTTTATACATATATATATATATATATATATATATATATATATATATATATGTGTGTGTGTGTGTGTGTGTTTTATATATATATATATATATATATATATATATTGATCATTTTAGTAAAAAGAGAGATATCAGACCATTTATAAGCCGGTTAATTACACTCACTCATCTCAGTCAGGGTCTCGAAGGGCGGTTTTTTCAGCTTGTAATAATAATAATAATAATAATAATAATAATAATAATAATAATAATCATAATAGTAGTAATAATAATAATCATAATAATAATAGTAATAATAATAATAATGATGATGATGATGATGATGATGATGATGATGATGATGATGATGATGATGATGATGATGATGATGATAATAATAATAATAATAATAATAATAATAATAATAATAATAATAATAATAATTGAAAAAAAATTAAAAGAAAAAATGTTTTGTTTTATTTAGAGAAAAGTGATTTAAATTGTATTCTTCAATGTAGACAATGGACACATGGGCAAGTATGTGTTTACTACACCAATGTTGGCGCGATGCTTCGATTCAGTTAAGTGGATTATGCAGTTTATTTCTATTCAGTCGAATAAAAGCAACGTTGTTTCATTTAATGAGGAAATGAGGCAACATATCTTATCATGCCTAAAATTTTATTTTTAAATGGTGAGGCATGTCAAAGGTACTCAAGAAAGGAAACAAAAGACGGCTGTAAGAGGAAAAGTTTCAGTTCAAGCTTTGCTGTTTGCAAGTTTGATGCGGAGGCAAGGGTAAAAAATTACACTTCGACACGTCCATTTACACGCGACACAACTTGGGTATATAAATTATGAGGTGTCAGCGTGCAGCAGCGACCAGAGGCTGATGTTCTGTGTGAGGGGAGGGCTGCGATATTCTCACTGTTCTACTTCTAGCCACCGTGCTTGGCTTGAGCAGACCGAAAGCATCGCTTGCCCTAGCGTTATCACTGGGTAATTCTTGTTTTATACGAGTCGGTGCAAATAATGTAGGAAGGTCGCGAGTGACATTTTAGCACTTCGGTTCATGAAAAATTACTTTGCGCAAAAGCCTGTGCATGGTCTTTATTGGGCTTGTCTAAAGTCACCGGCTAATAACAACAACAACAACAACAACAACAACAACAACAACAACAACAACACTACTACTACTACTACTACTACTACTACTACTACTACTACTACTACTACTACTACTACTACTACTACTACTACTACTACTACTACTACTACTACTACTACTACTACTACTACTACTACTACTACTACTACTAATAATAATAATAATAATAATAATAATAATAATAATAATAATACTGCCATAGAATATTGATAACAAGATATAATTAGAAGCACGTCTCAGAAGCCGATGCGGTTCAATTTGCCCAAAATGCTAACCAAACATTTTGCCAGATAATGACATGTAGTATAATTTTTTAGGTGAATTTTAAGCTAAAAGCGGAAAAATTGCATGTTAAGCTTAAAAATGTTAGTCTACCTGCTGGCATCGTATCTGGAACACACCAAACATGGCTGGGATTGTTGGCGAAAGAAGTAACATAGCTTTTAATGAAATATTAAACTATAACAGCTTCGATATTTTCAAGCGATCCACTTGTCATTTATTATTATTATTATTATTATTATTATTATTATTATTATTATTATTATTATTATTATTATTATTATTATTATTATTACTATTATTGATTTTCTTGTTTGAGAATCATAACAAAACAATAGAAATCAATCAAAAATTATTTTAAGGTTTTTTTCCGTGAGATAACACATTTGTACCATGTTCATTCATGACCAGCTGGATTCAAAAACTGCTTTATTTTCAAAACGTTTTCTGAGGCTACTCATTACACACAATACTTCAACATGTTCTCTAAGGCTACACATTAAAAACATTATTTCCAGCACGTTTTCTGAGGTTACACATTACACACAATACTTCCAACACGTTCTGTGAGGCTACACAATAAAAAATTACTTTCAATACGTACTCTGAAGGTACACATTACAAACAATTCTTCCAATACGTTCTCTGAAGCTACAAATTACAAACATTTCTTTTATCACGTTTTCTGAGGCTGCACATTACAAAAATTACTTCAACATATTTTCTGTCACGTCTAGGCACGTTTATCACAAACAATGCTTTTAACATGTTATTTATCTGCAAAAACATCCACAATTCATCACTGTACTGTAATTGCTTAGCAGTGTTTTTTGTGCAGTCAAAGCCAATCCAAAACAAGACTTTCTCCTATGAAAGCTAACCCAAATCAGAGGTCTCAGCCTCTGTAGCAGAATATCTTGAGGAATGACCCCTGACGGACAGTTGTCTCGTATCTAAAATTAGCGCTTATGACTTTAAGAGTACAGAAAAGCATAATTCCCTGCTTTTTGTTCCTTAAAAAATTACCTCCGTTCCTGATAATTTCATGAATAACACCCTCTGTTCCTGATTGTTGGATACGGTATACCCTCTACTCCTAATCATTGGATACAGTATATCCTGTACTCTTAATCATTTGATACAGTTTACCCTCTACTCCTAATCATTGGATACAATATACCCTCTGCTCCTGATCATTGAATACAGTATACTCTCTACTCCTGATCATTGAATACAGTATATCCTCTACCCTTAATCATCGGATACAGTATACTCTATACTCCTGATCATTGAATACAGTATATCCTCTACCCTTAATCATCGGATACAGTACACCCTCTACTCATCGGATACAGCGTACCCTCTATTCCTGATCATTGAATACAGAATACCCTCTACTCCTGATCATTGAATACAGAATACCCTCTATTCCTGATCATCGGTTACAGTATACCCTCTGCTCCTGACCATTGACTACAGTATACCCTGTACTTCTGATCATCGGATATAGTATACCCTCTACTCCTGATCATTGAATACAGTATACCCTCTATTCCGAATCATCGGATACATTATACTCTCTGCTCCTGATCACTGACTACAGTATACCCTGTACTTCTGATCATTAAATACAGTATCCTTCTACTCCTAATCATTGGATACAGTATACCCTCTGTTCCTGATTTTTGGATACAGTATACCCTTCACTCCTAATCATTGAATACAGTATACCCTCTGCTCCTGATCACTGAGTACCTTCTGCTCGTGGTTGTTAAAAGCACCTTTTGGCGAAGACCGTGTGATAAAAACATTTGCTCTTGATGACTTGATGGTTGAAAAAAAAACCGCAATACTCGCAGACATAACCTTAAGCAAATACTGCTAAAAAGGCTAGTTTTCAGTGCCTATACAGTATGCCAAATACACTTGTAAGTCTAAAACAGTATTATCGTCCATCTTTCATTTACAAATCCTAACACACAGAGACTCCGCCTCGTTGCGTTTGATGAGATTTCAGTTTCTTTTTACTGTCATCAGTCGATCTGTGTCAACTAATTCAAGTCCTAAAATTGCTGAATAAGAGGACAATGTTTATTTATTTATTTTTTTTTATTTTTTTTTTTTTTTCATATTAAAGAAAAGGTGGAGAGACAGGTTCGAGGCAAATAGAGTAACTGGTATTTTTTTTCAGAAAAATATAAAGACTGTTTTGGTGTAGAAACTTGCATTCTTCTATAGCAACTCAAGATGTCTTCATAATCAATTAGAGCAGATGGGTTGTAAAGAAAGAGAAGAAGAGACAAGGCCAGAGAAAAAGAGAGAGAGAGAGAGAGAGAGAGAGAGAGAGAGAGAGAGAGAGAGAGAGAGAGAGAGAGAGAGAGAGAGAGAGAGAGGGAGTGAGAGAAGGAAAAGAGAAAGAGAGAGAGAGAGTGAGAGAGAAACTCAGAGACAAAGACAAGACTAAGACAGAGGGAGAGACAGACGGAATCAACGACAGAGAAAGGCAGACATATAAAAACAGACTGGCAGAAAAGGACAGACAGGCTGGCAGAGAGGTCCTCAGATAGACAGAACAGCAGTCAGACAGACAAGTTAACAGACACAGTGGTAGACTGACAGGTACACCCCTGCAGGAGACAACAAGAATTATTACCTCCACATCCTTGCTTAATAAATCAATACAGTACTCTTATTAATCTCACAAGCTTTGTTTGCGGGAATCTGTTTACAAAGAATTATTCCAAGAGAACGAAAAGAGAATTATTAGCTGACCCAGTGACCTGGTTAATCACTATTATTATAAGTCTGGAACCGGGGATTACCAGCAGGAAATAGACGCAAAAAAAAAATAATAAAGAAGCAGATGAGATTCACGTGTGAAATTGTTGATATAGAAGACGCAAGTGATCCACGAAATGAAGGAACAGGTAGGCCTATCATTATTCAAGCTATTCCAATTTAACGTCCACATCAACTCAAAAGCAGCTACAACGCGATTAGTTCTCTGGCAATACTGTTCAATGTTCAGACACCAGGGTTTGAAAAGTGAGATGGTGGGAAACTGATGATTCTGTGTTGATTATCGGTAGTTTTCTTCCAGAACTTTAACGGTAACGATTTTCTTTGGAGTGACTTATCTACTGGTAGCGTTGCCATTATATTTGAGGTCTTCAAACGACATAAATATAAATTTCTGTGGTTAGATTGTATGAGGTTTCAGGAACCACACTGACGATGCCGCAGTTTTACTTGTGACGCGAAAGTGTATAAATACAGTGTTCCCTAGAACGAACCAAAATTTCAAAACTAGGTATCTTGCTTTAAGTTTTCTTTGATTCTGACCCTATAAATTGCTTCCAGGACGTCTGTTTCGGAAGTTAAAGTGGAGAAGTGTCAGAATGTGTTCTAGTTCTTGGCCTCTCCCTACAACTTCCTCAATCCCTCCTCCTAATTTCTCTCCTTCTCCTCTCTTTTTTTTTTCTTCTTTTTCTCTTCCTCCTCCTCCTCCTCCTTCTTTTTTTTCTTTTCTTTTTCTTCTTCTTCTTCTTCTTCTTCTTCTTCTTCTTCTTCTTCTTCTTCTTCTTCTTCTTCTTCTTCTTCTTCTTCTTCTTCTTCTTCTTCTTCTTCTTCTTCTTCTTCTTCTTCTTCTTCTTCTTCTTCTCTGTTTGGGAACTTTCTATATCAGCATCTGATAATGAGATCTGCAACAGGCTTTCAGTCATCCATACAAGATGGAAAAATGGCAAACAGAAAAGATTTATTTTCTATTAAAAAGCACCATGTCCTTCTTTCCTTCTTTATTATGCTGCCTATTTTCCCCTTTTCATGTTTCCATGTTTTGTCCGCTTCTTTTCTTTCGAGTTTTAATTCATAGTCTAATCTTGTTCTCTGGAACCAGCTATATCATAGCATGGCTTAGATCATTCCATAAAGTAACGTGTTTTCTGCTAGATCGACCCATTAAACTCTGTAGGGACTTTGTATATCAGCATTTGATTATGAGATCTGGAACAGGCTTTCAGTCACCCACACAAGGTGGAAAATGGCATACAGAAAAAACATTCTTTCTTACTAAAAAGCACCATTGTCTACTTTGTTTTACTGTTTATTATACCAGTATACCATGGCTTGCAGTGCGCCAGAAACACAGAACTGGGGCTTGGTTGCCAAGGAGTTGACTTAACCAACTGAGAGCACGCAACTCAGAGCAATAATGGCGGATCTAGCATTGCATGCTGGGAGCTGGAGAGATGCCTTTCGTTCTTTCACCGCGCTATCTCCCTCATCTATTGTTAGTCATACAGCAGAGAGAAAAGGTGAGGATGTCATATCCTCCTAACAACACTTCGTGCCTGGGTCTAAACAATCAATAGTTTAACATTCTTTTACAACACGAGTGTGCATTAACAATATTGAAAGATTTACTAGTACGTGAATCTGGCTCTGAGGGAAATCGGTTACTTGATGGAACACTTGGGCCGAAACAGTCTGGCCTCTGCTCCTCTCATTTTGCTTCCAACCATAAGTGATATCATCTTTTTTCTCCCTATTTTTTTAAACCAGAACGCACATTATTTTGTCTACAAACAAGGCTTGCAAACCGGAGAGGCCGCTTTTATAATTATTGCTTGTCAAAAGCCAGAAAAATTATATTGGAGGATAATTATGGTTATAAGGGACGCGATTAGCCGAAATTCATGAGTATAGACCGAGGGCTAGAAATATGAGAGATAGATTAGAGTATTGATCAACATCGGAGCCTCGTTAACACATCAACCTATGGTGCTGCCCCTGGGAAAATAAACCTCTCAAAAGCGTTGTCGCTAGTTCCAATGATGGGATATGCACGAATTCAAGTCAGGAAAAAATTACATGAAACGTTGCATATTACGGGTAGAAGGATATTTTACAAACAGATCAGTGCTACGCGCGACTTCTAAATATTTCGGATACTTGGAAAGAGAAAATTGGAACAACTCTTGAATCGAGTCACTTTCAACTAACGCACCACCAAAATGGTGAAGGTTCTCATCTACCTTCCCTATGAGCCACTGTGGGAATCCCCACTGGGACCATGTCCTCACATCCAGACTTTTTGTGAAAAAAAAATGAGACCAATACGACGGACACGGTTAAAGCGAGAAAGTTGAAACTGACGAAACAAGTATGGTTGATAAGTTAATCTATTTGAGACTCATTCGAGTATGAGATGACCACATGGGATGGTTTCTCCCACTAAACCTAGATCCTCTTAGAGAAGGCTCCGTTGCAATATCTGGATAAATATCGGCTGTTGCTTTCAATGGTTTGAGCTGTTCGGGTCCGAGAGTGCCATGTCGACATCATTCTAAACACGGCAAGATGGATGCCAGTGGTGTTAGAGAACCTCTACCGGTCCACTCTGAACAATAATAATAAATGGCAAGATGGATACTAGTGGTGTTAGAGAACCTATACCGGTCCACTCTGAACAATAATAATAAATGGCAAGATGGATACTAGTGGTGTTAGAGAACCTATACCGGTCCACTCTGAACAATAATAATAAATGGCAAGATGGATGCCAGTGGTGTTAACGAACATATACCGGTCCACTCTGAACAATAATAATAAATGGCAAGATGGATACTAGTGGTGTTAGAGAACCTATACCGGTCCACTCTGAACAATAATAATAAATGGCAAGATGGATGCCAGTGGTGTTAACGAACATATACCGGTCCACTCTGAACAATAATAATAAATGGCAAGATGGATACTAGTGGTGTTAGAGAACCTATACCGGTCCACTCTGAACAATAATAATAAATGGCAAGATGGATGCCAGTGGTGTTAACGAACATATACCGGTCCACTCTGAACAATAATAATAAATGGCAAGATGGATGGTAGTGGTGTTAACGAACCTCCACCGGTCCACTCTGAAAAATAATAATAATAAATGGCGAGATGGATGCCAGTGGTGTTAACGAACCTCTATCGGTCCACTCTCAACATTAATAATAAATGGCAAGATGGATGCTAGTGGTGTTAACGAACCTCTACCGGTCCACTCTGAACAATAATAATAAATGGCAAGATGATGCCAGTGGTATTAACGAACCTCCACCGGTCCACTCTGAACAATAATAATAAATGGCAAGATGGATGCCAGTGGTGTTAACAAACCTCTACCGGTCCACTCTGAACAATAATAATAAATGGCAAGATGGATGCTAGTGGTGTTAACGAACCTCCACTGGTCCACTCTGAACAATAATAATAAATGGCAAGATGGATGCCAGTGGTGTTAACGAACATATACCGGTCCACTCTGAACAATAATAATAAATGGAAAAATGGATGGCAGTGGTGTTAATGAACCTCTACCGGTCCACTCTGAACAATAATAATAAATGGCAAGATGGATGCCAGTGGTGTTAACGAACCTCCACCGGTCCACTCTGAAAAATAATAATAATAAATGGCGAGATGGATGCCAGTGGTGTTAACGAACCTCTATCGGTCCACTCTCAACATTAATAATAAATGGCAAGATGGATGCTAGTGGTGTTAACGAACCTCTACCGGTCCACTCTCAACAGTAATAATAAATGGCAAGATGGATGCCAGTGGTGTTAACGAACCTCTACTGGTCCACTCTGAACAGTAATAATAAATGGCAAGATGGATGCCAGTGGTGTTAACGAACCTCTACCGGTCCATTTGAGGCAGAGGTGTTAACGAACCTCTACCGGTCCACTCTGAACAATAAAAATACACGGCAACTCTACTTTTTTGTCATAGCCTGTGACCGTTGCTCTTTTCCACAACCGCGTGCCAACTCTTTACTTCTAGAACAATAAAGTATTGTATCATAAGTACATATCCAGGGCTAGAATTAAAAAAAAAAACACACGAGGCTTTCTGAAAATAGGGTTAGCTTAGGAATCCAGCGGACATTTTTTTTTTTTTTTTTTTTTTGGGGGGGGGAGGTTAAAACTATAGAATACGGGTAATTAGTTAAGTTAAAATAGTTCAGTAATGTTGTAAAGTCCAAAATTAATATCACGTTGGTCTGTAAAATATTAAGCAGGGCGATGCTCCATTAGACAATTTTTAGAATGGAATTTGTAGCTGTCTAATAAGTTTTTAAAAGGATCTTTAAATAGATTAGGAAAGTATATAATAAGCGGTTGTCCCATACACATTGTAACTCTCACCTGCCGTTACTTGTTTTATCTTCATAATGAAAAGGATAAGAAAATACACATTATCTTGTGTTTATAGTCTTAATGAGGTTTACGAAAACCTCAAACTGCACAATCTTAGCAATCAAGAGTGGAGGCCGCAGCATTTTGCCGCTCTGATGTTCCAATGTCACCTCTGGCCAAGTACACGATATTTAGAAATAAAAGCTGCTTGAAAGAGAAAATGTTTGATACTGTGTTGAGTATTGAGCAGTGTTAAAGCTTAATACTTCCATAGATGTTACAGCGTGGAAACATAATTATGCACAGTTAAAGCTACCGCAAAGTTTTTCAAGAATTTTAAAAACAGTAATTTCGAGATATACATAATATATCAATGTACAAACATACACAGCTGTTGAAAGGATAAATGAAGTAAAGATATGATATATGAGCTTCAGTTTATTCTTCTTCCTCTCTTCAATCATTTTTGATTAATCTATGATGATAGGAAAAAATATGGAAAGAAAAACTCAACTGAGTACCAGGTAAACCAGGAGAGCTGAGCGTGAGCCCAGATCTCAGGTGAGTGCTCACGATAGAAACACCTCAGAAAGAGCGATCTATGCCGAGCCAAGCAGAGGGGTAAACGGAGCCAATAGTTTTTGTTATGTCTTCCACTCCGCGTCTTCTGTCTGCTTTTAATGCTCGTGACATTAAAATATTCTATACATATTGATCACTAAAGGAATAATTTTTTTTAAATTCAAAATCTCTCTCTCTCTCTCTCTCTCTCTCTCTCTCTCTCTCTCTCTCTCTCTCTCTCTCTCTCTCTGTCTTCTCTCTCTCACTCTCTTTCACTCTCTGTCTTCTCTCTCACTCTCTCTCTTCTTTTCTCTCTCTCTCTGTCTTCTCTCTCTCTCTCTCTCTCTCTCTCTCTCTCTCTCTCTCTCTCTCTCTCTCTCTCTCTCTCTCTCTCTTTGTCTCCCTTCCCCTCTCTTTCATTTTTTACCATATAATAAGACGCGGGTAAAATGTATAGGGGTATTAAAAGATTTGGGCCTAGATTTCCTAGCTGGCTGATGAAAACCAACCTATAGGCGTCTTGCTGGGACCAAAACTACGAGTGGGAGCTTGGGAGGTTCTGAATGAGACCAAAATAGTTCAAGGCAGGTTGAGACACATTGTCTAAGGCTCTTGTGTTTATCAACACGATGTAAGACACCGCTGAAAGATTACTGCTGAGGGGTAAACAAAAGGTTTGCCGTCAGTGGCCCATTCAGTAATGCGTTAGATCGGGAATGCTGGAGTTACTAGCTCTTTGAATAGTGATGAGAGAGAGGCAGAGAAACAATGGGGAGGTGGAGAGAAATAAAGAGAGAGAGAGAGAGAGATAAAAGTGAGAAACAGGCAGGCAGAGAATATCAAAGACAGACAAAGACTTTTTAAGACTAATACAACTTTGTAAAATGAGAGCCATTTTAAAGCTTTTTAGGTTACTATAGATCAAAAAATATGAACAAAAGCTTGAAATCAGCAATTATCCAGTGTTTCTGTGGTTCTGGCGCGAAAAGAAAATCAAAGAAACAGAAAAAAATGAAAGAAAGTAAGACACAATGAATACATTCCCGCGTTCAAAACAGATAGACAGACAGATGGAGACAAAGAAAGAGTAAAACAGACTTTTAATAGACTTACCACACTTTGTAAAACGATTTGATCGCCAGTAACTTGACGCACAGACTCGAAACATGTACAGGCAGATAAGATGAGACGAGACAAATCGGTGACAGATGTTTTGTCAATGTGTTTTGAAACACAACGTCTATTCGGCTCCATTGGTTCTTGTTTGATTTCTTTCGCATTCGGTCGCATTCGGCCACCTAATATCTTCTGCGTGCATGTGTTTTGATCTGTGATCTGATTTGTTTGTTTCTTGATTGATTGATAAACTTACACAAGAGACGACATCCGGCGCTGTACGCCTCAGAGATTCTGTGATTAACATCAAGCTTGTGCATGATTCACAGTTTACCTGGCAATTTCAAGATACTCTGAGATCTAGAAATACTTATAGTCCCCAGATGATCTGACAAACTGAAGTCGGTAAGCAGAACATTATCCTGGCGTGTTTGGCTAGCGGTAGGTGTTCAATTGTCTTGCCCTTTATGCCCTAGGTCCTGTGGGATCATATCATCAAACTTTGTTTTCATTTCCTTGTACAATGTATCGCCTATCTCGGGATTGACTTGGATCAAGCAGTGTTGCTTCTTCCTTTCCTCCAAGAGAGGTTCAGGTTAGAATAACATCACAGCTGGTTCCCTTAGTCTAAAACTTTACTGGATCTAGAATTCAGGTTTCTATGGTTTACAGGATTTGATAACTGATCAGAAAATAATGAGCGGTTTAACTGTGCCGATCGTTGCTAGTGGTAAGTTTGCTACTTATTTTGTGCTTCATTTTCTGTCAAATCAAAGTTGTTTTTTTTTTACTAAAACTAATTTAAGTCAGTTTGACTGTAGTCTCTGGGTAAGATGTATCTTAAATACTCGAAACGGGCAACCCCTTAACGCGAAAGCTTGTAATCTCTAATCAGGCAACTGTTTGTGTAGGAGCTGTACCACACAGCCATTACTACAAGGGTAAACTTCTGCCGCTCAGTTCGAATCCTGGTGGCAGTGACTTAGTCGAGATCTATTGACAGCCGCAGAGATTTAAAGCTGCCCATCATGACGTACGGAAATTGTTATGGATTGACATCATGCCAGTTCTCTCCCATTGATTTCATATCCCTGGTCGAATGACTCATACTGCTTTCATTCAATTTAACGTCATCTGCTACCACGCAGTTGATAGGAAGCTTTTTTTCTTTCTTTCTTTCAGTGCTGCGTTCGATGATTGCTTCACAGACTTCGTGTTTCTATTTCATTTGGATTATAATTATCTAGTACAGGATGCCGCTTTCAAGTAAAATAAAGACAAGGAAAAAATAGAGGCAAGTGAATTTATCTGTGGAGGAGTGTTGTCCTAAAGCTACCACCAGACACTCCTTCCGAACCCTCCCCCCCCCCCCCCCCAAATTTTTTTTTTCTCCCTACTAACATTCAGATGGTCTGTACCGTGATAGACATGTTCCCAGGTTACAGTAACCATCAATATCAAACGCTTGCATAATGACGTGCCAGGTTACAGTAACCATCAATATCAAACGCTCGCATGTGACGTGCACCATCAGTTTCCGCAAATCTTGGGGGAATTTCTGTAATTAAGCCACTATGTAATAATCACATTGGGAAACATAATATCAGAATCATCAGACAGGAATATTTGTCTAGACGATTGCTTTGTGCATATTTCATCAACTTCCGGAATACGGGAGACTAGCGCACAGCCTATCAGCAAATACAATCTTTGAGTTGATGGAGATGATAATGTGCAATAGGAAAGTTACTTTTCAAGAAGAAGGCTAGAGAAGGAGAAAATAATTCTAAGGATTGAGAAAAGAGAGATGAAGGAGGAAATGGAGAGAAGGTGGGGTAGGATAGGTCAAGTGGTGATGGGAAGGAAAAATAAAAATAAAAATAAAAAGAACAAAAATTTTTTTCCTGAGAAGGGGTGGTGATGAGTGAAAAGAGAGAGGGGGAGAGAGAGAGAGAAAGAGAGAGAGAGAGAGAGAGAGAGAGAGAGAGAGAGAGAGAGAGAGAGAGAGAGAGAGAGAGAGAGCAGGAGTTAGACACACAGGCAAGTAGAAAAAGGGTCCAAAACAGAAATGGATAGACAGGTGGAGAGATTGAACAGAGAGATAAACGTTTTAAATTGGACAGACAGATGGTTCGAAATAGAGACAGACAGAGGTACATTTAGAAATAGAGAGAAAGAAGGATAGAGAGATACAAATAGAGAGAGAGGAAGAGAGAAAGAAAGGGGGAAGGGGTTCAATGCCGATAGAGAGAAAGAATGAAAGACTGATAGAGAAAGGCAGAAACTCAGAGAAAAGGTTCAAGTATAAAAAAAAATGTAACATTTGACAAGGATGTGTGATATTATAGTAATTATAAGAACGATTGGTTGTTTTTTGTTGGTTTTTTCCCCTTTTTGTTAGATAAAGACTGCACGGACATTTCGTTCAGCCTTTGCTCCAGAGGTTGTGTGTCGTGATGATCTGGTTATTGTTTCGACGGGGCTCTAGATCTCAACCTGTAGGTCTTTCAAAATATCATGAGAAAGCGGAACTCATTTATTTAATTCGTTACCTATGGTGTGTGTGTGTGTGTGTTTGTGTGTATTTCTCTCCCTTTCTCTCTCGTATTTCTCTCCTCTCTCTCGTATCTCTCTCTTCTCTCTCTCTCTCTCTCTCTCTCTCTCTCTCTCTCTCTCTCTCTCTCTCTCTCTCTCTGGTTAAACGATTTGTATGGTCATCAAAGGTCACAGGTTAAGGATGGTCGTAGCGCGCGTGCCACTGGTTTTGAGCGAATATCATAATATCGGTAGCTTGGATCGGTTGTATTGGTCAGTCACACTGACAAAACAAACATTCGTACGAGTTACAGATTTCAACGCTGAGATGTATTCAGATTTTTGTATATCTATAAATCTTAAATATAAGTGAGAGCACTATATCGGTTATAAGAAATACTGGAAGCTTTCATCTTAAAGGGTCATATTTCACATGGATATAAATTAAAGTGTTTAAGACTTATCTTGTTTTTCAGCATTTTAAAACATGTGGCCTGTTGAGATTAGAGGCGATTTTGACAGAAAGTGATAAAGTAGCTCTAGAAGATTGAAAACAGCTGATAAGTAAATATCCAAAAAGGCTACGTTATGAACGGGTAAAACTGAAAGTGTTAAGTAGACTTAGAAAGGTGACCGGATCGGAAGCGCAGTGGTTAGAATTTTGAATGATAAATACATGAGTATAGTACGGTACTGTTTGTTTTACTATGAGTGAAATCGGGATGTTTAAAACGAAAGATAGTCTGTTGTGCGTTGGTGAGTGGATAGTGATGCGGAAGCGCGGGGATGGCTTACAAAGTACACCTTAAATCGCTTCGCTTCGATCAGTTGAGGAAATCACGTCGCAGTCACAGGCACAGTGCAGTGTTGTGCATTAATCGTAGGCCTATCTTTGTCTTCTCGCCCAAACGCAAAGACAGTAGAAACAAGTTTTCATGTGGAGTTTAAAGGCCGAGCACTTGCCCGTTGAATCCGTAGGACGTTCATTTAACTTCCTGTAGAATGTTCAGCTGTTATGTGCTTTGAGAGCTGTAATTTATCTCAAATCTTTTCATGAAATTTTACAATTGAAAGAACAATCATAACATATTTTAGGAAGCGTGTAAAACTTACCGAGAGAAACACAGACTAAGACGATCTGGAGCCAGATGAGCTGGGTGGCGGCTGAGGTGGTCGGGTGGAGCATGTCTAGCTGGAATGTGTGCAGCACAGATAGAGTGGAATGTCTACGGGATTGAACCCAGGTTTGGTCCAGCAGGGTTGGCCGTGCACGGCTGTGAAGCTGCTCACTCTGGCAGGGACGAGAGAACGCTGAGGCTGGCTCACAAAACACTCGGATTACGTGACTAAAAGAATTGTGTGCTGGGGTAGATTTTCAGTTCCGCGTGCCTGGGGATTGGAGCTCAAGTTTGAAGTTGTCGCTTGTGTCGATTTCATTTCCTGGTGCTCGCCTTGTGACAAGCTGTGAGAGGTTTTCATGTAATTATTTTTACTTTCCCTCAGAGTTTGAGGAGGGTAGCACAATAAAATTGGAACCCTTGCTGGTATAATAATTCAAGGTATCAATGAGAACCTGATAGGTTTTTATTCTCTTCAGGTAGAAAAATAAGTTAGAGCCCTATCAAAATTCACAAGACACCACAATGTCAGACTTCAAGAAAATCGAGAGTGCTGCGTCGCCTTAGTTAACAAGACGTCGCTTGATCCTCCTGTCAGTTCCTCGATAGGCCACTCACTGGTGCATCGTTAGGATTGTGGCACAGATGGGGATCAAGCTGTTAAACAGACTTAAGTTCAAGTTTTGGTCTGGTTTTTTTCCTTCTCAAATAATGTTTTGTTTTTGTTTTTTTTGTTTTTTTGTTTTTTTTGTTTTTGTTTTTGTTTTTTATTGTTTTTTTTTTTATTATCCTTAGCACAAGAGATAGCGGCAACCAAAGACGTCAAAAGCGACCAATTCCGAGAGATAAGCTTGGTGGCAGCAACCGTTGATAAATCAGTGGCAGAGCGCCTCACTGACCCAGATAATCAGCGCAATTCTAGACTTGTGGTTTAAAGTATAGGTAGATTGGAAATCAGAAAACTACTTGTCGGTTGTCACTGGCACAGAAAAGAATAATTGAGTGCTGAATTCACGTGGAAGATGGTGGCGTCGCAGTTACAGCTGATTAGTGGTAGTATGTGGCGAGATTGGACCTGTCTGTGTCTGACAATCTGGAACAGGATATCGGCAAACGTGTCCGAGATAATGAACGAACGAGCTCCGCTAGAGTCCTGGGGAGATACTGTACCGTCTGTAAATGAGGGGCTGAGGCTGTGGACCAGAGTTACCTGCCCACTCTGGCTTGGTGTGGTTGACCGGTTGAGAGAAAGCGTTGCTCTTCTTTCTACAGCAAAACTAACCTGCATGAGGAGGGAAAAAATGAACAGGCATTACGGTTCAGTTATAGGGTAAATAGGTAAACAGGTAAAAGGTGGAGGTAATAACCAGAGATACAGACAAACAGACAGACAGAAAGAGTGAGGGGCACAGACAAAGGGAGCGACAGAAAGAAAGAGACAGAGATAAAGACAGATAGAGGGATAGAGAGACAAGTAGGGAAACAGAGAGAGTGGGGTACGATAAAAAAGATGGAGTTTGAGGGACCCGGAGAATAGGATATAAACAGAGAAAAGAGGTAGACCAAAGAATGAGAATGAGTGAGATAGGGTACGTAATGATTGAACGAGAAAGAGACATACAAAGAAGTGGCGTTTCTGCAATGTTCCAATCTACATACAGATGGGTCTTGACCAGCATATTATTTTTGCTGTAGTCCATTAATCTACTGGTCATTTGAACTGCTCTAAGCTGCCTTCAAAACGCAAGAAGAACACGAAATACCAGCATTCACAAGCTGTCGAGATGTTTCCACTGATGACCTTAAAACAATTCTGAAAGCAAGTTTATCGTTTAGGAAAATACTTTTTTTTTTTTAATTTAAAAAGTACCGAACCACAAGGAGAGCTAAAAATGAGCGCAACTAAAAATAAGACAGGTAAGTGGTTCTAGATCTAAATGGTCGTGGGTTGAACTTTTACATTTTGGCAGCCTGTTCCGTTGTCTCATTTTGTAAAATTACCTGGCTTATAAATAGCGCGAGCATGGCACACACGTTAAAAAAAAAAAAAAAAAGAAAAGAAAGAAAGAAAGAAAGAAAAACTAAAAGATTTGTTTTGACTGCTCACTGATTGACTAGATCTAGGTCTGCTTGATCACAGGATTTTTTTTTCATGATCTAGTGTGATCACGACGAGACAACACGGATGAAGAAAAGAGTTATCAAAAACATTTCTGGATCGTTTGTCGGCACAATTTTTTTTTTTTTTTGTAAATGTTTAATAAGAACAACACTGATTTTTCATTTTTTTCCCTTTTTGCTTGAATAGGAAGTCAAAGAATAATGTCATTGGAAAACTACTATGATTTATTATTGCACAAATCAAATAGCAGTTCAATCATGCAATGCCAATAGGTAAGTAGAGTTACTGTTTTCTTCTATGTTTTGGATCTCGAAATCCGTTTTACACTTTGAAGCAAGACATGTGGGTCA
>JAWDGP010002984.1:245000-362500 GCA_033675545.1 Elysia crispata | reverse complement strand
TCATCGCACGAATACCCGAGGTGCCCATGCTGGCTGAGGGCATTGTACCCTAACTCTCCTAAAGATAATGGAAATAATTCACCTTTACCCAGGAATATATTTTTCTCTATTTATTTGCTTGTTTTTGTTTTTGTTTTGTTTTGTTTTGTTTTTGTTGTTGTTGTTGTTGTTGTTTTGGGGTTCTTTTGTATGAGGTTTTTAGTTTGGTTTTTTTTTTGTTTTGTTTTGTTTTGTTTTGTTTTTTTGTTTGTTTTTTTTTTTTTTGGGGGGGGGGGGAGGGTGGTGTTGATTGGCCTTTGTATAAAGATTGCCTCGCATACAAGGCAAGGAGGAGTCCTGGCACTCTGCGATGAGAGTTTCTTCATATAATCAAAGTAACATTATTCTAGCTGTGTTCATCGCAGATAGTGGGCTCAACTCTCACAGCTTTTTCAATTTTCCCCAACCAATCAGTCATGACCTTCGGTTGAGACAAATATTTGACCTATCACCTGATTAAAAAGTTTCAAAGAAGCAATGTATGAGAGAAAAAGAGGGAGACAGAGAGAGAGAGAGAGAGAGAGAGAGAGAGAGAAAGAAAGCGAGAGAGAGACACGCACACACAGACAGACAGACAGAGATAGACAGAGAGACAAAGACAGAGAGAGGGAAAGAGAAATGTACAGACTGAAAAATAGAGAAAAACGTTGGCAGCAGTTTCGAAAATGAGAGATAGACAGACAGGCAGGTGGACTTCAGCAGTCAAAACATTTTTTTCAAAGCCCGACAGAGAAGCGGTAAAGAGAAAGAGAAGACATGGTAGAAGAAGCTGAGATAGACATTTTAAAAGTATAAACTATGCCTCATCGTATCTTGTGGCCCAGTTGGTGCATTACCCGCAGGATTATAGGAGAATTTTAGGTTTAAATCTTAGTTGTTGTTTTTTGTTTTTGTTTTTTTTTTACGAAGAACTTGTTACATTGTATTCATGACTTCAGAGATTTGGTGTACACTTAAGAATTGACGGTTCCATCGCTTGGCTGTCCGTTCACTTTCTTGAGATGCAAAAGACGCTTCAGCTCAAAGACGCTATGTAGCCGGAATATTTGTTCTTCCCTTCTCTTCGGCCCTCTCTGTTTTCCTTGGGGTTGTTTATGATGTGGTAGGAACACGGTGTATCGAAGGTTCGGGTCTCCGGTTTATTATCCGGATTATCCTGACATCCAACAACACGTGACCCCAGAAGCCAGGAAGCGCTATCTGATCCTCTCAGAGCCTTGTAAGATCAGGACAATCTAAGATCAGAGCGTTCCGTGACCAGACCATTATGATAGCAGGTCGAGCCTCGTGCACAAACAAATCATAGCCCGGCTTTTGATCAGATAACAATCTGAGCAAGAGGGAACCAGGAAACATAGAAACATAGCATTGTGAAGCTGTGAGGTACTCGAAACAAAAACAAGTAAAACCTAAAACAAAGTTCTTACACTCGGCCGGGTGGTCCTCTCGTTGTGAAGTTATAATCACAACTTATATCAAAGAAGACTGCATGTGGGGAATATAATCTCAATGGATACATAATGTAAAGCAGGACAGCATACCGTACTTCATACCTCACTCAATTTTAATCTGCCTATGTACCATGTAAATAGATTGGCTGGAGGTGCACAGGGGGCACAAAGCCGTGGTTGTGTTTGATCTGAAGAACATAGAAAACTAGAAATAACAGGTGTAAGAGAAATAACTCTGCGAGATTACAGTAGACACACAAAATAAACCAATGCAACGTTTTCTCAGGATATTCAACCCATGGAAACTTGTACAGTCCTGTTGGGTTGAGATTTGCCTTGATGAACTACCGAGAAACACACCAATGATATAAACTTAATTATGCTCACCAGATAAATCAGAAATAACTAATCTAAACACAGGTTGTTGAGATTACAAAACAAATTACCCCCCATAATATTCACGTCAAAGCCAGATTCGCATGATTGCTGTTTAAGAATCTACGCGTATTTTTTCAGAATTGAGCTTTGATGCCAAATAAAGTTGACCACCTAGATTGTAAGAATACGATCTCAGGTTGACTATAGAGCTTCTACTAACCGAAGGCAGAATGTTTATTTCTGCTTTAGGCCATGACTGCAGCCGTGCTCTAAAGTTTGTATACCAAGCAGTGGTCTGGTCAAGTCAAGCAGCAGTTGGGTGCCTGTTAGTGATGCTGACCTCTAGGTAAATGGCTTGGATGGAGTAAACTAAACTTCCGGCCCTGACAGCAATCCAGTACAGATCTATGACTTAAGGTGGATGGGTTTTGGGCTCGCTAGCTTTGACGTCACCCCGATTTTATTTCATACTCTCAAAATACTTTAGACACGCAAAAAGGTCGCCATTTCAGAAATGATAGAAGACGAATGAACGACAGCAGTGGAGCAGCCTGCCGTGAGATAAAGGACATACCCCGGTACCTGGACAGAAACGAGGTACAGAGAGAGTAGTGGGAGAGTCTTTCTTTCTCCCTATCATAATCATCTAGCCACTCATAGATGAACTATTTCTTTTTAACATTCACGATTTTTTTATTAAAGTTTTTTTTTTCCCTTGTGCAAAGATTTGCGCTAAGAAGAAAGGACTTTCCCCATGAAGAGCTTGCACATGGTGCGATGATAATCTGGAAGGGACATTAATTTTCAGTTGGAACCTTTAGCTTGCCTCTACTTCATCATCCCTTTCACAGAAACTGTTGGTCTTAATACCAACAAATTGATGGACAACGGCTAATGGGCAGATTACTATAGCCATCGTCTGGCAGCAATCATAGAGCAAGAAGATCAGCGATTAATCTGGGAGGAGCAAGATCATGTTGAGTAAATGTATTACCTTCCTGGTGGGAATTTTGGCAAAAGCAATGAAATTTAAACTTTTTGGGCTTCGAGTAATTCTAGCTTGTTTTGAAAGAGAGGGAGTCACTTTCTCTCCTCCAGTTTAAGAACTTGCTCTGTAGGATTTAACTACGGACATGATGTCACAATAAGAATGTCTCCTGAGCTAGTAGACAAAGCTCAAGGTGTGACAAGGGGGTTAGTGCAAAGAGGCCAGTGATCGTCTATAGCTGTATCAATTATTTAATACTCTGTGTCTAACTTTCTAATCCAACTTATGAATTGTAAAATTTCTGTCTTTAACGAGCATTAAAATAAATTAAATTTTTTTTTTCTTTATTGACTCCCCTACCCCGTCTAAATTCTTTCTTGAGACTTCATTGCCTTGTTAAGGTAAAGAACACTTTAAATGCCCGGCGAGGGTGAAGATGCTTCCTGTGGTTAAAAAAAAGTTCTCGGATGTATCGCTTTAGATGACAGGAAAAGATTGAGGTATGGCATGAGCGTCGAGTATTAGTACACGAGCTGTATTAGTCACGTGGCGATACGACCATCCTCACAGTCTCTGGCCAGGCCCTATCACTGGAAGCACTTCTTGGTGAGAAAATTCATTACAATACAGATATCAAGTGTTAGTTCCATGTTAGTCTGTTTATGCGTTTGTGCTTTCCTATATAGGGTGAGACTTTTGGGCATAAATGATTGTATCTAGATTAACCAGAGTCAGAACCAAAGAATTTCTTTTGAAGCTTATTTCCAGGACGGTACGGTTTCGTCGAGATATCTATTTTTAGATCATGATAATAACATTAATCAGCTAAGCTGGAAGGCTATTTTCTTTTATGTCTTATCTTAAATTGTTTTTCACCATCTGATAGTTAACTCTGTGTACATTAGAATAAGAATCCACTTGGTTCGATGCCTCCCCCACGAAAAACCACACTGAAGTGCCTCGTTCACAGCTATTAAGATGTAGATCTACAAATGGTATAATGGAGAGAGAGAGAAAGAGATAGATGGATAGATAGATAGATAGATAGATAGATAGATAGATAGATAGATAGATAGATAGATAGATAGATAGATAGATAGATAGATAGAGAGAGAGAGAGAGAGAAATATAATGTAACAAGATTTCTCTTAAATTAAGTTGTCACTTGTGTATTGCTGCTGTTTCAATGTTTTTACTTTCTTTTCCATCGACATCCAACTCGTATACAACAGAGATTGTTAGTCTGCAAGTCTTTCATTTTAAACAAGAGAGGTGTCCTTAGAAATCACACTAGAAGCAACTTCAAGTGTCTCGTGGGTGATTGATAACAGTTCCTTTATTGTTATTAAGGTTATTTACAGGACCTCAGATCACATGACCACTGTCTCTGAGATGCGAATGTTTCTCGACTCGTACAGAAAAACAATAGCCGGTGAGCAGTCTACTTAACATTCCTAACAAAGGTAAAACATCATTTTAGTACTTGCCAAGACCCATACCATCCCGCAGATCAATTCGTAATCTTTGAAGTTTGGAATCTGCTTTGGGTAGGATAGCTCGGGGTTAAGATCAATTCTCAACATTATTCTGCTAGGCTCTTGGCTGGAGACAGGTAGAGAAACAAGAAACAAGGGATGATTTTAATTCTGTTCAGCGAATAGTTTGTCTTCACTCATCATCTGAACTCACAGCTGTTCGGTGCATGCAGACTTCTTCTTCCTCTTCTCCTCCTCCTCCTCCTGCTCCTCCCCTCCTCCTCCTCCTCCTCCTCCTCCTCCTCCTCCTTCTCCTTCTTCTTCTTCTTCTTCTTCTTCTTCTTCTTCTTCTTCTTCTTCTTCTTCTTCTTCTTCTTCTTCTTCTTCTTCTTCTTCTTCTTCTTCTTCTCTCTCATTTTATCCCTGTTTCTATCTCTCATTCCTAATCTTCTTTCTAAAAAGACTGAAATGGATCAATCACAGAAAGGACTCTCAGATGAGCTCATCACAAGTTCAGGGAGTGACGATCAACAGCTCAATGTTAATGATTTAGGAGTATGATAGATCTGAAACTTTGAACACTTTTAACAAGTTCATAGTGATTTCTTGCAAGCTAAACACATCTTTTGAGCCCGGAACTTTGGTGCATGAATAGAGCTGAACACCTATGAATCACATCGCACCTTTTAAGTACCGGTACGCACCATATGCGCAAACGGATCATAAGAAACCGAGGAAAGGCAGAAGTTAGTCGACCCTCAGCTCGTACCTAGCAGTATAGAGAACGCTGGGTCTCTCGGTACACTGGTATCATGGGCGGAGAAAGATTAGACCTAGATTTACCTCTAAATCTAGCCACTGGCACGAATTTCGGGAGGATTCAACTGGCATCTGCGAGAATAAAGGGGAGTTGGGTCCCAGAGATTCAAGGAAGAAAGAGAGACAGATAGATACAGAGAGAGAGAGAGAGAGAGAGAGAGAGAGAAGGAGAGATTAAGAAAATGTCAATTCTCCCTATCAACGTGGAAATGATTAAACTGTCTAAACCGATATGTTATGACAAAGTACTTGACGTGATTGCTGTGGGGTCTCCATGTTAATAGAAATCAAGATAAGATCTGCCCTCTGTAATGAACCACTTATGAATCCCCCCTCCCCCGAAAGAACCTTATACATGTAGTTGTTTGTTTTTTGTTTTGTTTTTTTGTTGTTGTTTTTAAGGACTGAATGAAGGTAAGACCGCTATTGTATCTCTGAGTTAGGAGAATGTAAAAAAGAAAGTAAAAAAAATGGTCTCCGCAAAAACTGCACAACGAGAAATGGCTCTTTCGTGTTTAGCAGGTCAGTTTTCAGGGCGATTAGTTGATTGAAAAAAACATTAAACATTTTAGTCTTTATATTACCTGACATTTGTAGACTACTAAAGACGATGGGGTCCCATGACTAAATTTATCACGATTTGACTGTCGGAAATTTTAAAACAATAACATTCGCAAAAATACTACCTATAATTTTCTGTCCATTGCTGTATGAATTAATTAAGATAGTGAGCAAAAATTAGTTGATATTGATGCTAGTGCTCATGCTAGTGCTGATGCTGGTGCTGATGCTAGTGCTCATGCTAGTGCTGATGCTGGTGCTCATGCTAGTGCTCATGCTAGTGCTCATGCTGGTGCTCATGCTAGTGTTGATGCTGGTGCTCATGCTAGTGCTCATGCTAGTGCTCATGCTAGTGCTCATGCTGGTGCTCATGCTAGTGCTGATGCTGGTGCTCATGCTAGTGCTGATGCTGGTGCTGATGCTGGTGCTGATGCTAGTGCTGATGCTGGTGCTGATGCTGGTGCTCATGCTAGTGCTCATGCTAGTGCTCATGCTAGTGCTCATGCTAGTGCTCATGCTAGTGCTGATGCTGGTGCTGATGCTAGTGCTCATGCTAGTGCTGATGCTGGTGCTGATGCTAGTGCTGATGCTAGTGCTCATGCTAGTGCTGATGCTGGTGCTCATGCTAGTGCTCATGCTGGTGCTGATGCTAGTGCTGATGCTAGTGCTGATGCTGGTGGTGATGCTGGTGCTCATGCTAGTGGTGATGCTGGTGCTGATGTTAGTGCTGATGCTGGTGCCCATGCTAGTGGTGATGCTGGTGCTGATGCTAGTGGTGATGCTAGTGCTCATGCTAGTGTTCATGCTGATGCTGATGCTAGTGCTGATGCTAGTACTGATGCTGGTGCTGATGTTAGTGCTGATGTTAGTGCTGATGCTAATGCTGATGCTAGTGCAGATTCTGGTGCTGATGCTGGTGCTGATGCTGGTGCTGATGCTAGTGCTGATGCTAGTGCTGATGCTGGTGCTGATACAGTCGCTACTTGCTTCTCTCTGTTTCCCTTTAACCTTCGCCCATATAATATAAACATTTAGATCTATTTCCAGTGTCAGATAGAATTATGTCAAGGTTCTGTGGGTGTTAACACCTGTACCTCTTCATCTGGAGCTCTAATGTACTTCCTGTCCCTACCTTATTTCCTCTCCTGGCAAAATAGATGAGTAATTTACTTCAGGTATGCGAGTAAAAAATATGATATCGTCTTCGCCCCCGTCACAATCAAAAAATTATGAAAATATGAAAAGGGCGACAGAGAGGGACAGAGAAACAGACGCATAGGTAAACACAGAGAGCGAGAAGAGAGAGGTGAAGAGGCAAAGGTACAGAGAGAGAAAGACTCAGAGACAAAGAAAGACAGACAGACAGACAGATAGATAGACAGAGAAATAGACTGGAATCTAAGGGAGAGATACAGACAGACAGACAGAAAGAAGGACAGAAGAGAGAGAGAGAGAGAGAGAGAGAGAGAGAGAGAGAGAGGGGGGGGGAGGGCCACAGACAGACAGACAGAAGAACAGGAGATAGAGAGAGAGAGAGAGAGAGAGAGAGAGAGAGAGAGAGAGAGAGAGAGAGAGGGTGGCGGGGGGGAACAGTGACAGAGATAGGCAGACAGAATGACAGAAGAGAGCGAGAGAGCGAGAGGGAGAGAGAGAGAGAGAGAGAGAGAGAGAGAGAGAGAGAGAGAGAGAGAGAGAGAGAGAGAGAGAGAGCTGTCCGTGATTATTATTTCTGAAGCAGGCCCACTTCAGAGCATGAAATGCGGTTTCACGTTGGTACTGGCAACTTGAGATTGACCTGTAAGACTTTCTCCAGCCAAGGACCTGAGAGGAAACCGTGGAGCCCTAGAACTGACCAGAACCAATACTTACTCTAATACCTTCTCTAATACTAATTCAGGTTTTGATTGAAAAAATAAATTGTGCACTAACTCTATGATTGTGAATGGGATGAATAAAGTTCAAGAGGGAAGAATTTATCGACCACCTATTTTATTGTTGTAGTTTATGAGTATAAAACGAAACATTCTCACCCATACACTCCTTGACTAAACCAGTCTCTCTACCACACTCACGCAGTGCTAGTATGGTCAAGCCAGGACTCTCTACTGACCTCCACTGACCCTCTGCCTTGCTCACCTGGACAGAAAGTAGATCTCAGGGGCTATAATATATACCAGCTGCTCTTCCCAATTACATGTACTTCTGGGTCTGGCCTTGCTCGAATTCTTCCAGGTAAAGTCAGCTACTGACCGCAAGCCTTGCAAGTCATCGCGTGACGACTTGTGATGTTAACCAAGCGCGACGCTTACGTTAACACTGAGATAAAGTCCTTGTTTCTGTTTTATCTTTGTTTTTGTTTCTTGAAAGGTTCTTGAAGAGAAAAGGGTTCGACCGAAGAGTCCAATACCTCCAGGTGGTCTTGCTCTCGCCATTTCGGTTCTGGGCAAGAGAGTATCATTGTCGACAAAAACACGAAAATTTTGTTTTGTTGTCACTTCTTCCTTTAATCTTCTCTCCCCTCTCTACCTTTAATCCTGCCTGATTTTTTTAAATGCCTTTTTGCCTTTTATTCCCATCTATATTTCTGCTTTCACCTTCACATCCCGGCACCGCCATCTTACTCAATCAGCACTCATTCTTCCTCGCTCTCCAATTATCTATTTGTCTACCCCCCCCTCTCTCTCTCTCTCTCTCTCTCTCTCTCTCTCTCTCTCTCTCTCTCTCTCTCTCTCTCTCTCTCTCTCTCTCTCTCTCTCTGTCTCCGTCTGTCTGTCTGTCTGCCTGTCTCTCTATTTGTGTCTCTGTCTCTCTCTCTCTCTCCCTCTCTCTCTCTCTCTCTCTCTCTCTCTCTCTCTCTCTCTCTCTTTCTCTCCCTCCTTCTCAAACACTCTCTATCTCTCGGAAATCCCATGGTTCCTCCCTCACATTCATTTAAAAAGTAAAATGAAGCAAAAGTCCCGGAAATACCGTAATACATTTATGTAAGGACAGTAACTGTTAATGGGAGATCAATGTCAAAGAATTCCCCGTATTTTTACAATATTACCTCTCAAAAAATTATCTTTAAGCTAAGATTTACCGATAGATAGTTAAGTCCCGGACTAGAAACCTACTCAGAAAGCTATTGTCCGAGTTTCAAGGAAAATGCTCATTATGTCATGCGCAAACATTTCAAATAATGCGTCAAAAAAATTATTAATTAAGTATTCTGAACTATTAAGTTATTAGTTTTTATATGATAAAATAAGATTTCAAATGATTGTAACTTAATGCTCACAGCAGCTACAACAACATCAACAACAACAACAACAGTAACAATAACAATAATAATAACAACAACAACAACAACAACAACAACAACAACAACAACAACAACAACACAAAGTTGAACTTGAGAGCACTGACAAAATGTATTAGCAATGCCAAATTTGATGACGTAATAATATTTGGTTTCTTTCTATCCTTGAACAGTTTAATCCGAGTTGAAGGTCATGTCCTCTCTCCACGGCATCAGCATCAGTGACTGGTTTTAAATGTACTGTAATCCCTCAGTGCAACTATTTTTTGTTCTCTCGCATTTCCAACCAAATAAAAAAAGTTGAAGTCATTGATCAGATGAATATGTGATTACAATGAATTTAGTCAAGTTCTATTTTAATTGAAAAAAAAAAAATTACAAATTTGTGGCATAGTTCCGTTTAATTCTCCGTGTGTATCCATGCTAGGTCCATGTGTGTTTATTGCACACACACTCTAGGTGGCTTGACTTACTAAACGACTAAATGCAATAATTATCTTTATACCCGCGCAGTCCTAGAGAATATTTCAGGAAACAACAGAGTTGATCAGATGGGTTATGAGCCCACCACACTAGCAGTCCAGACCAGGTATTGAATCTGGGTTTATATTGTGTATCCAACTCTCGGCTGCTAATCGATGCGCCACAAAGGGAAGATGTAAAATTGTTTGAAACCAACTTTAATTTTAAGTATTTCTGGCCCTATTCTATACTTACAGCTATATATCTAGCCTGAGCACAAGAACAGGGAATACCTAAAGAGGAAAAGCTGGTGTTTCGGAGACCAGAATTATTATAGAACCATATAGAGCGCACCGTTGCTAGGGACGCTATGACACACCGGCAATGTCACTCTGGTTCTGATGAGCTTCCGGGTCAATTGGGCAAGTTGTGATTAACTGTTAATTAGAGAGATTAGGAGCTCTGGGCGTGGGGCCAATTCTAACAGGGAACCGGGAAGTAGAGATAATAACAAGCGCAGATTTTATCAACCGCAGGTTTAATCTTTCATAATAAATCAATTAACCTTTTTTTTTCTTTTCTTGATTAGTCCTGTCAACCTGCGCATATCTTTCGAATCATTCTAAGTTGCAAACTCAACTTCTCTCTCTTTCTCTCCCTTACTCTAGTATTTTCTCTCTTACCCTCGTTTCTCTCTCTCTCTCTCTCTCTCTCTCTCTCTCTCTCTCTCTCTCTCTCTCTCTCTCTCTCTCTCTCTCTCTCTCTCTATCCCTCTCTCTCTCTCTCTCTCTCTCTCTCTCTCTCTCTCTCTCTCTCTCTCTCTCTCTCTCTCTCTCTCTCTCTCTCTCTCTCTCTCTCTCTTTTTACAGCCATATAGCCAAAGTTTGTGCAACTTTGCAACATCAATATCATTATTATTATTATTATTATTATTATTATTATTATTATTATTATTATTATTATTATTATTATTATTATTATTATTATTATTATTATTATAATTATAGTGGTGATTGTAAAACTCGAGCGGTCGCGCTACCAACAGGGCCATCATTCCACACCTAAATGGCTAGTAACGTAATCTTTAGTGGTCTCGGAGTGAGCACCGCTATAGTGTGCACGTTGCGATACCATCATATCATACTATCACATCTGACAGTCTCCCCTGTCACAGATCTGGTGCTGTATAGACCATGATTGTTGTATAGACCATGATTGTCTCGCCACGGCTATGTCCGGCATTCATCTTACTTATCTGAGACATGTGTCAGCGCAAGCTCGCGGGGTCGGTGACCAAGTCCTCGGCAACTATGTTGGGACACAACTCGGCTGCTGGTTCAAGGCCTCAGATCAACCGCTTTGGTTTTCGCTGCGGTTTTCTGATTTTCACACAAGAGCTTTTCTATCTTTTAAATATGTAGAAAAGAAAACGACACACGACGAAAAAGGTGGGACATAAATTAAACAAAGATGCATAAATGATTGATAATTAGAGTTTTAATCGAGTCAGCAAAGGAAGCTAACACTACCTAGACTTAATAGTACAAACAAATAAGCGAAAGACAAGGAGTTCGCTACTCACATGACAGCCGCCGCCTTGCCAAGCCAGTTCAAGGACATGGTGGTGCCGACCATCCCAGTTCATCTTGCAAGGCGGTGACTGCCGTATAAATAGCGCGAGGGTTTGATCCCCGCCCATAGCATCTATTTTTACATGGGGGTTTTTAGGGGGGGTTTTGTGTCTTTCTTTTACTTCTTTGTGCTATTCGATCTTTGTTGATCTTTTCAAATGATAGATACACAGACCCGCTTAATGACGCTATTATGACATCCTGGTTGGTGAAACACATGTCCGGTTGTACCAGTGCTAGTCTAAATCTCCCATGAGGCTAATATGCTGAAAGGCTGGTTATTTGACCTTTAGACCGTAGCACGATCATTGGGCTGTTCTATAAGAGATACATCTCGGCGTCATTGTTCATGGGAAGCGATGAGTGAGGCTACACCAATCTTTGTAGACATAAAATTATTACGGCAAATTTTTGTTAAAAAAAAAAAACTTACCTAAGCCAGAATGTGACACTGCTAAAAGATCTAATCTTTTAAAGAGTTCTCTGACATTTGTTTATAAAGTCAGTGAGAGGGAGGGAAAACATTGTGAAGTGTGTGTGTGTGTGTGGGAAAGGGGGGGGGGGTTGTTATTTAGGAACAAATTTTGACTCATGTCTCGATCTGCATCGGACAGAAAACAGGCCACAGTTGGTTGACAGCTCTAGAGACCAACGATAATAGAACCTTGAAGGCACAAGCAACACCGGTTAAGCATTTAGATTTAACATGCACATGTCTTTTCAGGGAATGTGGTGGTGCATTGGTATAAACTATACTCTCTTTTGAGTGGCAAGGCGACTGGTGCCGACGCATCTACGAGTCGATGGTTCGAATCCCACAGAGGCAAGCATTTTCGGTCATTTCTATCTCACTGTTGAGCATTGTCGAAAACTCTAGCTCTTTATGACTCTTTAGTATCTAAGAGTCGAGCTGCTCAGCTGGAGGAGAACAGGGGAAAGTAAGATGGACGGCGTGACATTTCGGGTCCCGGAAACCTGTGAGTTCGGCAAGGTGTGCTGTATGGAGCAGGTAGATCTGTCTCTTACTATACTAGTGAATATTCTCTCAGACTGGGTACATGTATTCTGATATACCCACAGATAGGTGGGTGGAATAGAAAGGGTAAAATAATAGAACCTGCGGAGAGATAGATACAGACACACAGTCAAGGAATGTGATACAGAGGGTGAAGCTTAGGCCTATTAAAACAGTGACAATAAGAGACATACAGAGAGAGAGAGAGAGAGAGAGAGAGAGAGAGAGAGAGAGAGAGAGAGAGACAGTCAGACAGTCAGACAGACAGACAGACAGACAGACAGACAGACAGAAAGGAGAGACAAGGTAATATTGATAGGTCTTTAAAAAAAAATAAAATGGAAGACAGAAAGTGGGAGGAAGGTCCACACAGACAGAAAAATAAGAGAACAAATTTTCCATTCCATAGTTAGATTCCAGTTACTGTTGCATTTGAAGCAAGACATAAGGGTCAAATGTCGTAAAACGTAGATAGACAGAGAGGTAAACATGCAGTCGCTCGATTAAACACATATCAGGTTCTGAATTAACTGTATCTTTAATCTTTGTTTACATCTTTGTGTAACAATCTGCGTGTGTTTCGTTTGAAAACAAAACAAACAAAAAACGCTTTAGGGAATCTTCATGAGTCTTCCTGTTTTTATGAATTTTGAAAAATAATAGTTTTCAAATTTCTTTACTGAATCTTTTTAGTTAAACCCTCACTAAGCTGAAATAACTATAGCGGTTAATGTTCTTTATCCTTTGACTTGGAATTGGATTCTCTAAGCATTCTTCAATAGGACGAACTGCTAGTCTAAAAATTCTTGAGAGACGGGTGAAAGAGGGAGAAAAAATCTAGAGCATACATAAATCAAAACAAATCTACTCTGGCACGCGTCTCGAATTATGTAAGTGTGTTACACACGCGAAATAACGTCTGTCCATAGAAAAGTAGTGTACGCATAACAAAGAACAATAACTACTTGATATACATGTAATTGAAAAACAGATGGCGTTTGTTCGGACATATACTGCGACGCGACAGAGAAATCCCAGCCAATAAAGCCATGGAAGGATTCTTTGTCCCACAAGGGGACAAATACAGGGGAAGACCAATCACTACCTTGCCAGTGGTCTTGAACAACGACTTGTCCCGATTAGAAAGCAATACTTATGGTCTTAAAACCTTCAAAGACATTGAAAACCTGAAAAAGATCGCAGAACAGAGGGATCAGTGGAGGATGCTGTGCACAAGAATACAAAAGGCAGCCGAGGCGTTGCAGTCTGACGACTATGATGCGGAACGGCGATAAGTCAAGTAAGTCATACATGTAATTACCGACCTTGATATTCCAGAGAAGTTAAACTAGTCTGTGGCTATAATTATGGTGATCGTTAAAGCCTGGTTCGGCGATAGAGAGAGAGAGAGAAGGAGAAAGGAAAGGAGATATATGAAGGGACGTAAAGAAAGATAAGACGAGGGGAAAGGGCATAATAGAAAAAAAAAAAAAAAAAACTAAAGTGAAGATTTTTTTTTAAATTACCATAGTAAGGGTAGAGGGACGGAAGAAACCGAGGAAAAAAGAATGAAAAGAACAAAAGTAGGGAGAGGGGAAAAGGACAAGACCTGGTGAAACTGAGAGAGATAAAAACACGTAAAAAAAACAAAGAGAGCAATTAAGAAATAAATTCAGCGGATAGGTAAAAAGATACAAGGAGGAAGAGAAAAAAAAAGAGAGAGACAGGGAGACGATAGAAATCTTATCTATTTACTGAGAGAGAGAGAGAGAGAGAGAGAGAGAGAGAGAGAGAGAGAGAGAGAGAGAGAGAGAGAGAGAGAGAGAGAGAGAGAGAGCGGCAGAGAAAGAAATCTTAAGTCTTTATTTCCCAAAAAGGTTGACCACAGGTCAAGGGAGGCAATCAATATGGAGATGGGATCAAGATGAAGCGGGTTCTGCTGACCACACAACACAGGATTACTCCTACACGCGATCCATGGGGGAATGAGCCCTGTGTGTGACGGACACAGCTCACGCGTCTACCTTGACCCCAGCGCCCTCCGGTCCCTATGACCGTCCCTGATTGTCTTTGTCTGAGGGAGGGAATGTGAGATCAAACAGCGGTGTTTACGTCCTTCATCTCCCAATTAAATAATTCTGTCTGCTCTCTCTCTCTCTCTCTCTCTCTCTCTCTCTCTCTCTCTCTCTCTCTCTCTCTCTCTCTCTCTCTCTCTCTCTCTCTCTCTCTCTCTCTCTCTCTCTCTCTCTCTCTCTCTCTCTCTCTCTCTCCGTTTCTTTTCCGCTCTCATTTTTGCCTGAGTAAGAAGTAGTAAGGGTAGAGAATTGAAATTTTGTCAGCCTTTAGATCTTTTCTTGGGACGCGAGTAGCAAATTTTCAGGAAAATCCCACGGTAATAAGGCCCTCGTTAGCGCGTTAATTCAAACCAAAGTAACAAATCCTTCGTTTCTTTTTCTTCGCTAAAGCTGCGCCATAGATCCCTCAGTTATATCGCTCAGTTACACAAGTTATTACGGTTGCAACGAAAATCCTCTTCAGACATTTTTTCAGGAAAAGGTCCAAGTTCATGGTGACAAATTTAATGTCTTCTGTGACATACTGCGTAAGAAAATTCTAATCTGGGTTCACGTCCGTGGTGGATGAAGATCTTGAAGACCGCTCGTTACTGTGGTGAAGAAACTGTTTCTACAAGATTGACACACATCTGTCAAACAGCTTTCAAGTGAAACTGGAATCAGTAGAGGTTCAATTGAACTGATTATCTGCTACCATTTCAATATGAAATAAGTTTCTGCGTGGTGGATTTTTCGGCTTTTGACCAGTGAGCAAAAGAAGCAGACAGTTGGGTCCTGCAAAACTCTCCTTCGATTGGAGTCCAATGACACATATATCTCCGAAAACATGGTTACTATGCTGATACATGGATTTATAATTTTTGTCCAGAACAAAAAATGTCCAACATTTAATAGAAAACCCCTTCTTCTCCTTCACCAAAGAAGGCGAAAGTGACACTTTCAAGTAGAAAGGTCATTTTTTTTTGTGTGTGTGTGTGTGTTTCTTGGATTGTGAAGGTATGACTGACTGCTTGGAAAATGAACAAACCGTCACAGGGGACAGGGTTTGCTGATAAAATTGGGATCCAGATTGGTGAGAAAAAGGCGTAGAAAACTCAGCAAGGGAGTCCTACTGCATCACAATGCCTCTTCACCCAGGGCACAACAGAACAGTGCGGATCTGATATCCTGCCACACCCAGCTTATTCACTAAACTTAGCCCCCTCAGACTTCTTTTATCTGTTGCCTAATCTTACAAACAGCAAGGAGCTATAGCGAAATCACCAAGTTTACAACCAGGCTATACCCGACTTCTGTTGACAGTGTAAGGGCTGCAGCAGTGCCCTCGGTCTGCCTATTAAACAGAGAACACGTCCGCTCACTCGATTGATCGGGAATTTAAACCTCTTTTAATAGAGGCCAAGCGAAAACAAAAGCTTGCGTAGAACGCGATATTTATTTTATTAGAATTGTTGTTGTTTTTTTCTGACCCGACTTTTATTGATTTGTATCGTGCGACCGTGGCTGGATGATTAATTACTTCGCTTCACTAATGCAGCTGTAGCTTTCAACTTCTGGTGTAGGCCTACACAGTGACACCAGTCCCGGCCCCCTCAGTTTTGAATCTCCGACAAAGTCTTGAAATAAGACTGTTTCATAGCTGTTAAGTTTTGTTTCTCAGAATTCCTGTTGAAATTCGAGGAAACCGTAATGTATCTTCCTGATTTCTGCAAGGTGGCGTGTGCGTCGAAACCTGTTGAAAACCTTTTGATAAAATTTTCGGCGAAGATCAGAAAAAAAAAGTATGAAAAAAGAAAACTATAAAAGCTAGATCACAACTCCTGAAAAACTACATACAGCTTAAGTTCCAGGATCAATTCAGATGCAGGAGTGACCGAAGATGTTTGAGAAATGTAAAAAAAACATAAAACAGTCACCAAATTTAACTCAAGGACCAAGAAAAAACAATAATTATTGTATTTGACATAGAAGACGTTTCGCCTTAATAGCTTCGTCATAAATCATTATTGCTCCTCTAAGTAGAAATCTAAAAAACGATATTCGTTTTTTTTTTTTTTTTTTTGTTGTTATTTTTTGTCAGACGCCATTAAAAAAAATAACACCGCGGATTGACCGAGTTGATACATTGTTTAAGTTCCTGTCAAATCCGACCGGTAAAATTAAACATTATGTTTATCCTCTTCGAAGTGCTGTAGAGTTGAGACGTGACGAAAACTGTGTACGAAAGGTATAATTAACATGTCTCAAAAGGAAAGCTGCACGATTATCAGTCTGACAAAGGTCAAGGAAACATCATGGTCTGCCTTATCTTAGCTCTGGTACCCGGTAGGGCCGATATCACCGCCTTTGGCTCGACACAAGATAAATTGTAAACTTTCTAGATTTTTTTAAATACCTTTAATTCTCTCTCAGAGTCTTGTAGGGGAATGAATAGAAGAGTCAACAGCCTGCTCTAATTATTTGATCTTCTCTAAAGAATATTTCCAGGAAACATAGAAAAAATTGTTTGTAACAACTGAAAGCAGCGTAATTGGAACTTTCCCAATCTATTTTAGGATCATTTATTTTAAGGCTAAGAATTCCCGCAAAGATGCTTAGAAGTCCACAGCATTGCGGCGATTCATGGTATGGGTACATGTATACAAGATACCGGTAATCGATGGTTAAAATGATCTATGAATAGATGAGGATCAGCCCCCTTCCATGCTTACCTCTAGGTATTGTGTTCAGTCTTATCTTATATCTCGCTAGGCTACATACTCCGTTGATACTCGATTTCGTGGGAATGGAGATATTATCATTGGGTAATAAGACATTCTTAAGCTAAGGCAATTTATTAATGAATACACCCCAGGCACATTTCTGCAATTAATTGACACATCCCACGTGTGTCGTGAAGTCTGAAACCACACTAACTCCATGTCAAACATAGAGTAGGTCTACCAAAACTGAAGGTAAAGATTGACCCACCAGTGGATCAGTGCATGTCTATAGACAATACCTAACAATTACATCTATGAAGATATTCACACGAATAAAGATAACAAACCGCAGTAAACGCTTGGAGCTCTTTCAAGCTCTCACTAGTTAATTCTGGTTACAGCAGGAGTGTTGGGACTAAACTCCTCTTATTGTGTTTGTTGTCATTTCTTGTTGCTGTGATTGTTTTCTAAATATTGCGATATCTCCTCGTGAATTCGTTAAATTTATAGATTACTGGACGGCCTCCCTAGATCTACAGCTAGATTTAGACCACAGTAAGTCCTTAAAGCTGTGCCTGGTCTACAACCTGTGCACTCGATTGTTTGTTTATTTATTATCTCTCTAAGTGTAAACCTTGTCAGTACTCACCCTATCAAGGTGCCGCTGCGTGCAGCGCGCGTACTGCTGACTTGGTGTTCGTGCTGGTGAGCAGTTCTGGATCTACTTTCTGCATCCAACCAGTAAATAGGTCTATATACTCAATCTGATCCAACATTGATCGAGTCGATAGGCCAGCGTTCTTCCTGCTGTCCGGATCATAAAGTGGAACTCACATTGCACCGCTATTCGCTTGCACCACTACTCGCTTGCGCCACTCTGGAATCAGCCAGACCAGCCACAGTTTCTCTCCACCCCCAACCCTTCGGCCTCCTCGACTCACGCCGAGGTAATCCCTCACGCACCACTGAGCTGGTGGACAGAATTATGAATGGAATGAGTAGGGACTGCGGGTCGGACATACTGACAGGCCGAACTGATTGGTTGAATACAAAGAAAGTCTCCTTACTTCAGTCAGTTGAATATCGATATAAATAGAATAAAAAAAAGCTTCCTGGGACCAAACCAGTACCATCTGTCTAGGTAGATGGTACTGGACCAAACAGATGGCTGTAGGATCAGATCGTCCGCCCATAGTTATGCAGGAACATTCTTCGCTGGTCAACCCTCGCGTTGTTGCTGGTGAAGTTATGGCCTGATTTTTTTCAGTTGTACCCTGCCGGCCCGACGGAGGCTCAAAATCACCTTGGTGCGAACTGGCTATAGCGAAAAAAATCAAATAGTCATAATAGGCAGAATAAATAATAATTCTCTGTCATAAATTATTTTTTTCACAATCACGGGCTATTTTACCATAATTTTTTTTTAGATGAAAACAGAGAATGGGAGGGATATAAGAAGAGGTTGTTCGGGGAAGGGGGAAAAGAGATAGATAGATAGATAGATAGATAGATAGATAGATAGAGCGACAGAGAGATAGATAGATAGAGCAACAGAGAGATAGATAGACAGTCAGAGCGATAGATGGACAGACAAACAGGCCGATAGATAGACAGACAGTCAGGCCGATAGATAGATAGATAGATAGATAGATAGATAGATAGATAGATAGAGAGAGAGAGAGAGAGAGAGAGAGAGAGAGAGAGAGAGAGAGAGAGAGAGAGAGAGAGAGAGAGAGAGAGAGAGAGAGAGAGAGGAGAATGATAGGCCGACAAGCAAGCTATAAAATATTCATTTTGACGATACCGTTTATTTTTAAATCTATCGTTTGGGAAGCCAAGTCTACAAAGTAAAAATTGCTATTCAGACTCGAGTTTGAGCAAAAAAAAAAATATATTAGCAGATACCTTCCCCTTATATCCATAAATTCAAGTTTCATTCGAACTAGAATAAACACAATGGGTGGAAAATTGCCCCACACATCATTAAAACTATTGACTTTAACCAACAAAAAAGTGCATTTTTTGCAAGTCCTGATTATTCTGTTAATAAGAATAGGTTTTTAAATAATTTTTTTTTTCAAATTCCAAATCGATTTATAGATCGTTTTAAATATTCATTAACATTTAGGTCAAAATAGATGCGCAGCTGCACGAGACAGTGCACCACTAAGCACTTTTTGCGTGAGTTTATAGCCTTCTAACTAGCGATTGAAAAGATGTTTACATAGCTATGTATATTGAATCCAGATTTAGAATTAAGCATTAGGGCTTACTGAAAATTGAAAACAAAATGTGAAAAGAATAAGTATTATTCTCGAAATATGTCGTAGCTTATAGAGCTTTATTTTAAGAGTTGCATTTAATATATATATATATATTAAATTTTAATCGATACCACGGAACGCATAATTGATGTACTTTAAATTGTAAAAATCTTCAAACATTATGGAAAAGGTGGTCGATACTAATTTTGTTCCTTCTCGTGACTTTTGCCTCTCCTTGTATTTAACATGATTCCAAGAAATTATGGTAATAATTTAAGGGATTTCCAAGAAATACATGGTTTTGTGAGGAGTGTAGCTAACTGAGGTTCAATCTAGATTACGAAATCTATAACCTACTCGACTGGATGATATCTCAAAGGATCCGAGCTCCAGCGCTGGTTTTATTATTGTTGTTGTTGTTGTTGTTGATGATGATGATGATGATGATGATGAAGATGCAGCTGCAGCTGCTGTTGTTGATATTGTCACGTTCCAATCCCCTTACAAAATGAACACAAAAAAAAAGACTTAAAGAGATAACAGGCATACGTATACTCAGAGAAAGAGGGAGGGTGAGGGAGAGAGAAAAAGGGGAACAGAAGGTCTAAAAGGAAATAGGTATACAACTTTATAATTACAGGACAACTAGATTCTAGATATAACAAAACTATTATCAATTTAACATTTAAACGTTTCACTTTGTAAGCTTCGTCAGTATTTTATAAAGGGGGACACACAGAAAGCGAGAGAGGAGGGAGGGGGGGAGGAAAGGGGAATGAAAATAACATTTGAGGTCAAAGAAAAGATTCTGCTGGTAATGTTCACCACACAATGAAGGGATTTCAAATCCTTTAACTGTGGGTGGCACAGGGAGATGGGACAAAAATAATTTGCTTTCGTGAATTTTACTGCTATTGACTACCACCCGGCTTCAAACCGATATTATTGAGAAAAGAAAAGTAGCCAAACCATGACACTAAGAGTAAGACAAACAGATCTAGATCTACGTGTTCTGAGACTGTCCTTTCCCCATACGATCCCAGACAATCTCACTCTATTTACAAATTGCCGAGAAAAAAAAAGTTGAAATTTAACGTTATAGCCTAAGTCTTGGCTATACTAAGGAAGGGTTGTTTCTGGGAAAACAAGGCTGCCAGGCCTAAGCAGCATGGCCCACTTTTAACTCTTTATATAAATAAGAGTTTGCCCTCCATCAAGAATAGGCCTAGATCTAGATCTACTTCCAGAAAGTCATAAGTTTGCAAAGAATCGGAGCCTAATTTAAACTTTTAAATCTTTTAGAAGCAAGATTATAGAATCTACCGAAATTATTTCGCACCAGACACTCTCAGGTAAAAGGTTCAATTAACTAGATCTAGTATAGATCTATCTCTGGAATTTTTTTTTTAAACTATCACTAGATCTAGAATCTAGTATCAGTCGCACGAAACGAACGGAATTTAATTCCAATTTCATAAAGGGATCTAGATTCTAGATATTAGATTTATAAAAAAAATTCAACTCTGTAAGGTAGTTAATACCTCTAAACTTATCAACTTATGACAAGAATGAGTTTAAAATTCATTCTCAGCATACTAAATCGCAGGTGGGTCTAATAGTATTAAAATATTTCAGAAATTTCTCTAACCTAGAAAGCTCTTAGAATATTCATGTGAACCATCACCACTGATCGAGACATTTTGTGAGGTTAATTTGATTAAAAAAAAAAATCTATTTTCAAGGGGATGTTTAAAATATTTTTAAAAAATATGCATTAAAAGCATATTTACTACTATACTATTCTTGAGCAGCGGCAGATTGAATATTTCCTTCGGGACATTTTAACTTTTTTAAGTTAAGCTTCTAATTTTGATAGTATTAAATTTGCATGATGGTCTTTAAGGGAAAAAGGGAGAAAAAGATACATTTTGTCTCTGATAAATAAATTTAAGTCTAAGATCTAATCTGGATCAAGACTTGCACATGTTGAGTGTATTGGGAATGTGGTTTTTTTTTCATGAAATAAAATTAAATTTGGATATCAGAGTGATATGTTTTTATAAATACTTTTTTCATTTGTATTTGCAGACAATTTCAAAACTGATGGTTTGGTTTTTTTTTTAAGGAAAAAATAGGATACCTACTGATCTGCAAGCATGGAAATTGGAATGAGTACTCAGTGCCTGTTTGTTAAAGAATTTTTTTTTCACTTGCCGATTTGGAAAAAAAATGTCACAGTAAACAACTTTAAACTTGCTGAAATTGATAGAGAGCAACTGCTGATTGGGAACACTTTATGTAATTTTTTATTAAGGTGGACCAGAAAAGGTGTGTCATTTTGTTCAAACAGTGAAAAATAAAATACATGTCTGAAAATTCTTAATCTTTGATTTTTCAATTGCTGTATTAATTCTAAGTAGGTGGACACCATGGCTGTAGCTTTGAGCTCATCAGATCCAAATTCCTACTCTGAGAGCGACAGATGTGAGGTCACTTTTCTAGAATGGGATGTGGCCATTAACTTCGAAAACCACACCATCAGCGGCTTTGCCCATCTGACAATTAAACGGAAGTGTGATAACCTTGATACATTGGTAAGACAAAAGATAACATTTAGTTGTCTTGTGTTACGTCAATTTCTTGGTCTCTTTTTTGGTATTATTTCTTTGTTATAAATAATCTGGGGCTGAGTAGGATAGCATCTCCACAAACTGAATCATATTAAAGTTACAAATCTCATTTCTACCGTCCTCACATTGTGAGTAGGATTTAAATGCTTTCTTAGACTTGATTTGTCAACATCATTGCTCCACTCTTTTCCAGGGCATTAAGATAGTTCTTTTGCACTAACAATGATTTTCCTAAAATGTGTTTTGGCAGGTTCTTGATATAAGGGACATCTCTGTGGAAAATGTTTTTTTGACTGAATCTGGCACACAATGTCAGTTTGAGACCAGCAATCCTGCCAACGTCAGCTTCGGATCAAAACTCACCATTAAGCTCGGGATGGTTCCAGAGCAAAGGTATTTGTGTTGCAAGTGGATATTTAAGTAAGCTGAAAGTGTTAACACTCATCTCTTGAAAGAATAGTGATGGACAGAAAGCCAAACAAAATAGATGGAATCAAAGGAAATGCAATTTGTCAGTGCAGTGAATTTTTCACCTACAAGATGGCTAGTGTTGTTTTTTCATTTTTTTTACTCTTCTTATCAGATTTACAGTTTTTTATATATATATATATTTATTTATTTATTTATTACATTATTTTTATATTCATTTAAATGCTCAAAAAAGAATTGTGCATGCTCATGAATGATAAATATGAATATCTTTTTAAAATGTTCTTGGTTCTAAATTATGTGGCTTAACTAAAGTTATGTCATTCCCACTCATCGAGACTTGTAAGTCATGTGACAAAAGAAATAACCAGATAATATTGACAAAAATCTTTTTTTTACAAAGCTGATAAACCAGAGGTCTGGTATATTTTCCTTTTTTTTCTGCACATGCTGGATAGAGTCCTAGCCTGGCTACAGAGACCAGTCAATTCCATATTCGTTATAATCCCGGTCTTCGATGTCTAAAAAAATCGGTCTTGAAAACAGCTCTGCTGTCCTAGGGAATGATTTTAATGGAGCCAGAGCTTAACTCATTTTGAAGTAGCATCAGGCGAGGCTAATGACATACTAAGCTTGTTTCGGACCTTATGGTGATCTGTTGTAGAATTCTAGCTTGATCTGGTATCCATTCACATCTGATTAGAGTGAGGAGCCACTGTTTAATATATGTTACAGAGTAGAAAATTACTTTTCTAAAATGAGTAATTTGAAAAATTAGACAATATGAGCAAGAATAGAGGAATCTGCTTTGAGTTCAAACATTTTCAAGAAAATGAGAAGTTTTAAGGGTGAGTGATAATAGAGAGAAATATTTCTAACTTTTTTGGACCCAGTTTTATGATATTGGTCGAGTTTCAGTCTAATTTCAGTAGTAATTTTTAGAATTATTTAGCATCTCCTCTCACAATGCCTTTCTTGTTTCGTAGTAAACTTTTAGTTTCAATTAGTTTTATCATAACTTGCATCTGTGGAGGCAATTAATGATCTAAAGAGCTTTGAAAGACTGGCCACTTCAGCTGAAATTATATCGATTATGAATTAAGTAATTTCCAACTCTGAAAATCATGATTTGTTTCTGAGGTTATAATAATTAGGGACTCTGTGTTCTAGTATTTTCTATCAGCTTTTTTTTAATCAATCGATTGGATACAGAACTTATTTGAACTTTAACATTCTTCCCCCCTCCCCCCATTCCTTCTCCATCTTTCCTGTCTTTTTTTTTTCCTTTGTCCTTTGAGCAGCTTTAAGATTAGCATCAGGTACACAACATCCTCTGAAGCATCAGCTTTGCAGTGGCTGAGTCCTGAGCAGACTGCAGGCAAACGACAACCATACCTTTTCAGCCAATGTCAGGTAACACATGACAACTTACTGCAGACATTTTCAATTATTTCTAGAAACAGCCAGTGGTAAAATTAATATTATTTTAATGTTTGAGTGATTTATTACATCTCTGTGATTTTCACTAGCTTTGTAAAAAGCTTTGTAAAGAGATCCTTCTGTCTGATGGATTTAGGATCTATTGTGCATGTAACATTAGATGTTTTTTTTCTCTAAAAATTCTTGAGAGGTTAAATAATATGATGCAAGATTAAGATTTTGAGGGCAAATTTTTCATACTGTTTGTTTTAAGACTTTTTAATGATATGATAAGAGGGGAAGAAAATATTGGTTTTTGTATGCTTTAAGCACTATTACCTTTGGCATATGGCAAGTATTCCTCAACCTTGTTATCAATGAACTTTAAAAAAAAACCCAGATTTTTTGCCTTCTTTCATTCTATTAAAAAATCATGAATAGAGAATTAACTCATTCTGGGCGAACCTTGGCTTTAACTAACCCAGAATCATTAGTTCCATTTAATTTTTTCTTACCATAAGTTTTCTGGAGCAGTTGCTAGGTCTAATGCAGTACATATACAACATATACACTTAATTAAAGACACCTTGACTTGGCTCCAAATTCCTAGGCCAGTCTCTTCATGTCTTGGACTCAGTTAAGTTCAAAATAACAAATAACTCTCTCTCTTTCTCTCTCTCTCTCTCTCTCTCTCTCTCTCTCTCTCTCTCTCTCTCTCTCTCTCTCTCTCTCTCTCTCTCTCTCTCTCTCTCTCTCTCTCTCTCTCTCTCTCTCTCCCTCTCCCTCCCTCCCTCCCTCCCTCTATAATTATATTATGATAAATATGATTAGATCAGTAACTTTTGTCTCTATTACAGAAACGTTTAGATAAAAATTGATTGAAATTAATAGTTTTACTTATTATTTAACTTTCAATATCTATATTAACAAACACTTTCAGGCAATTCATGCAAGAAGCTTGTTCCCATGTCAAGATTCTCCGGCTGTAAAGTTTCCCTACAAGGCTAAGGTGAATGGCCCCAAACCTGCCTTTTTGATAATATTGCCAGCAGCGATGACATACTGAGGCGAAAATGTCATAGGCTTTCCCTTTTGGTAGAAAAATTTTCAGATTTTTTTTATCAACCAGAAAGAAATCCCAGCATTTTATTGTGAGAGAGAGGCCACAGATGGAGGCTATAAAGTACAGTCTATTCATCATTTAAATGAGTGGTTCAGCATAACATCCACTTTGCATAAATAGTAGAACAAATTCCTGACCTGGAAAAATATATGTCTTTTGATATAAGAAACATACAACATCCTTTACCTTTGGCAAAATAGTAAGTGCAAAAATCTGACCTAATTACTATTCAATTTTTTATTTCTTTTTTAAGATACCTTCTATCTCCATTTATGAATCATTCTAAAAAACATTTGTCTTATATTCATCATCTTTAAATTGGTAAAGTGAACAGATTATAATATAATGGGGTAGGTAGATCTGAAGCACTTGCTATAAGCTTTGAATATATCTCACTATCAAAGGTGAAGAGTCCCCGCGATATCACTGTTCTGATGAGTGCAGAGAGAGAAGGAACTGAACCATGTCCAGAAGACCCATCTCATGTTTTCTACAAATTTTCCATGAAGGTGCCAATTCCAAGCTATCTGGTTGCCATAGTTGCTGGAGATCTGGAATCAAGGTCAGCACAAACTCTCATTACAGTCATAATTTTCAAAGTTTCCTTTTCTTCTACTTTGTATCTCATTTTTTTCTTTTATGTTTGCTTTCCTTCTCCTCTCTATTATGTATGTTTATATCCTCATTTTGTTTAAGCTTCGGTTTTTATGACTAACATAGAGCTGAAGGCATTTTCATTGCAGAAAGTTGTAACTTGGCACTGACACAAAAGCAGTTCATTCTCTTACCAACCCATGCAGATACTAATACTGTATAAATTTGCTTGCAGAAATCTATTCACATAGACTTATGTCCTATTAATATGTTAAGGTAAATCAAAAAAGGGTGAAATGAAACTTGAAATTGGATATGTAATAAGCTCAAGAGATATGCCAACTTTTATTATTAGAGACAAGTGTTTGAGAGATGGCAAAGCCTGTTTGGATATTTGATCACTGGAAAAAAAATTACCGTTAGCTGAAGAAGGTACAGGTCAGATAAAGTGCGGAAAATATGGATTTTGAACAGTACCAGTCTACCGTGTTGTCAGGAAAAAATGATATTTTTTAATAATAGGAGAAGAACAGGGCAAATTGGTTACATTTCCACCTTCAAATCTGCTTTATTTGAAAATTACCTGGTATGGGATTTGTTCTACAGGAACATTGGACCAAGGTCTAAAGTGTGGTCAGAGAAAGAACTGGTTGATGCCGCTGCCTATGAATTTGCTGAGGTAAAAATTTTTTTTATGGAATTGTTTGGTGCGTCCTTTCTTGTTATTTTACTCAAACATTATGTCTAGCTTTACTCGGCTTCTGCTGCTTTTAAAATCTATATCAATGACATTTATAAAGTATCAAGCCACCAAAATCATTGTCATAATAAACAAAAAAAAGTTAAAAAAGCTTGATAACCTTCATCTATTTTTTTTTTATATAAAATTTTCTAGGTTAGGTTATTTTTTCATTCGTGTATTAAAATTATCTCAGGTCTGCAAAATTAAGTCTGATACTTGATAATAATTTATGAATATTAGTAATTTGCCGAATAAGTTAAGAGATATGAGAAATGTATAAGCCTATTCAAGTAAACCAGAGAACCTTCATGAAATTGAAAAGATGAAAAGGGATAAGCACTCTCTCTTCATTTCATAGCATTATAGACTTTGTCACTAAAGTGGAAAGCTCACATTCACTGCTTACAATAAAACACACAGCACTGTGTCAGCTTCTTGATGGGATTTCAGAGTTGCTGCGCCGATTGCTTGATATTAAGTACCAAAGTGTTTGAATTGATCTCTTTGCTTGAATTTATTCCTCTTGATAAAGATGTTAATCTGAGGACACTCATTGTTTCGACTGACAAACATTGGTTTTGCCTTTTTGCTGTTCAGTTCCAATCCTTTCTTACTGCTTTCTTCTTCAGCAATGTCTAATTATCATACTAAGTCTTCTTTATTTTCTGCAGTTTAATACTGTGTCATCAGTGTATCTCAGGTTGTTTACATTGTGTCCTCTTACTTTAATTCACGGGTATCCCTCTAGATTTCGCATAATTATTTCACAGTAGAGAGAGAAAAGGCCTGGGAAAACACATATCCTAGCTGATTTTTCCATTATTGCTACTGTTTGTTCCCAGTACATGTTTTTGATCACCCATAGATCTTTTCCATTTATCTTCAACTGTGTTATTTGATTGATTATCTTATCATGTCATACTTTGTCAAATGTCTTGGTGTTGTCAACGAAGCACAGATATACCTCTTTTTGTAGTTCCAGAGCGGGTTCAACAATAATTCCAAAGGACTTTGACTATATTACTCATGCAATAAGTGTAGTAGAATCTGAGTGAGGCTTACAAAATCATCTCCAAAACTTTCTTCCAAACCATCTTTTCTGCGTGAATTTATCGGTCAAACTCCCTGAAAATAGTCAAATGGTTTAGAGATTACAATTTTTCCATAGGTATGTAGATTAGGTGAACCAGTGAAGGCTGTTTAGGGAGGTATAAGTGTCAGGGCAGGCCAGTCAGTGAGGGTAATTTGAATGTTTCATTTCTCTCTTCAGACAGCAGAGCAGTTGGGGGGACTATACGTGTGGAGCATCTATGATCTTCTAGTGTTACCACCAAGTTTTCCTTGTTTCATTTCTCTCTTCAGACAGAGCAGATGCTTCAGACAGCAGAGCAGTTGGGGGGACCATACGTGTGGGGCATCTATGATCTTCTAGTGTTACCACCAAGCTTTCCTTACGGCGGGATGGAAAACCCTTGCCTCACATTTGTAACTCCAACTTTGCTGGTATGAAACCAAATTTGCCAACAATGTAAAACACTTTAAGACTTTGTAGTATATAAATTCTGAAGATAAGGATGAAATCTGACATTGATGTTGCTTTCTTATTTTCCTAGATCTTAATTACTTTATATTTAAAAGTTAATTTATTGTTATTAATATAACCAGCATCCAAGAGTCTTAAAATATTTAAGAAGATGCTTCAGTTGTAGATGTTACGTAGTTTGGTTTGTAGATTTTTATTTCTTTTTAATTTTGAAAGATGAAATTTTGATTTTTGTTTTAATCTAGTCTGTTTCATTCCACTTTGGATTTACTTGTTTTTTTTTGGGGGGAGGGGTGGGAGGATGTTGTTCGTTTCTGCCATATGTTCTTAATTTCTTTTCTTAACATATTGGCAGTATAAATCAAGAACTTCGAATTAATTAAAGTGTTGTCTCCCTTTCTCAGGCAGGCGACAGGTCCCTGGCTGATGTGATTGCTCATGAGATTTCTCACAGCTGGACCGGTAATCTGGTCACCAATAGAACGTTCGAGCACTTCTGGTCAGTATCAAAGGAGTGACCCACTGACCTCATTTTAAATCAAATTTCACAGCACCTGGTGAAAAAATGAATGAAAATGCAAATTGAGGCATGTCTTTTTTTGTTTATAGTTGTAACTGCGAAAAGTTTTAAGCTGTCTGAAACAAGTGTCATATCAGTCAGTCGTAGATAGTTTCAGATTCGTCACTCATCATCCGCTATCCTTGGATGGCGAAACGGAGAGTTATGAGGCAGAGCTAAGGTCTGTAATTTGCCTCTCCTGTGTGCAGCCAATTATTTAATATTTGTGGCTGAGGCCAGGACTTTGTAGCATTAAAAGCTTTTTAGAAGAAAATCTTTAGTTGCTACCCATATTTGTACACCTGATCTGCCCATAAGTTTTTACGTAACTTGTGCAAAACTCAGTTATGGAAAGGTGGGCATAGTATGTTTCCTTGATGTGGCTCTTTACTTATTTACTTTATGAGTGAAATATTACTATCTTATACCTTCACTCACTGCTTGAAGTAAATCAGCATCTATAATAATTCGTTTTTGCCACTTTCAGTCTTCCTACTTCTTAAATGACATTGATGGTGGTGGTGGCACTGGTAGTGATGGGGAAAGTGATTGTGTTGAGGGAGTCAGCGGTGGCATGGACGGTGGTGATTTTTTAGTTCTCTCACTTGTTCTTTCTCTCTCTCTCTCTCCTTCTCTCTCTCTCTCTCTCTCTCTCTCTCTCTCTCTCTCTCTCTCTCTCTCTCTCTCTCTCTCTCTCTCTCTCTCTCTCTCTCTCTTTCTTTATCTCTTTTTCCTCTTCCTCTTCTCATTTTTGCTTGAAGATTATACAGTAGGACAACTAAATTTTGTTTACTTATAAATATATGAACTCATTCCTAGAAGATCGAAATTTTTTTGTCCATTGCTTTTTTTTTTTTCATTATTAAAGGCTGAATGAAGGCCATACAAAATTCCTTGAGCGCAAAATTGTCGCTCGCTTCAAAAGTGGCAGAGATTACTTTGAACTTCTTTCAAGGCAAGGTCTTCAGATCTTGCAGCAAACTGTAAGTTTCATTGAAAATTCTCCCCCAGGAAATCTTATGTGGCCTTCATTGTGGTCACGCTTTGTCAGCCATGGGAAGAAACACTACCAAAATGAAATAAAGAGTCAAAGTTTCATCATATTTGCCAAGTACTTTTATTAAGTTTAAGATATGATAATCTAGTCACACTAGAGTCATCTGTGAATTTTTTTTAAACCTTTAAAGTAATTCTTGTGAAAGGAAGTGAACTAATTCTTCTTTCCCCATCAACCTGAGCTGGCTTATCAGGCTCAATGAAGGACACACAATGTTTCTGGAGAGAAAGATTGTAGAGAGAATGCATGGCAGCAGTTTGAAGCGAATCCATGCCTCTGAGGGGTGGACTGCTCTTCAAGAAACAGTGAGTTTTTGTTTGTTTTTTAAACAAGTCAAAATTTTGCCAAATATTTTTTTGATTTGCCAGCTTTATTTTCAGTTTGATTATCTCACTTTAAGTAGCTTAAAAACTTTTTTTTTTCATTATTGAAAATAGAACTTTTTTGCTTATAATTTCTGAAGAGAATGAGAATAAATTATTTTTAGCAGTTTAAGTTTTGCTTAATGCTTTCTTCTTTCTCAAAATATGTCATCAAACATTTTGTGATGGAAGGGTCAGCTATTTTTATATATGTGCTGAAAGATAATAAAATACCTACTTCACATCAAATAAAGAGTTTGGCAATAGAAAGTTTGTGATAAATAGATATCAATATTTCTCTTGAAGGTTTCATCTAACATCCTTCAGATCAATTGTGTGCTGCATTTTCATTTACGCGGCAGATAATTTTCTAGTCTTGTTGACCCAGGATTTCAAAACTGGTTGCAATTTACAGTCATTTTTATTCAGAAAACATTAGTCATGTACTTATTTTTATTGCCTTTAATGCATTGATCGTAAGAATATCTACAGCAGATATTCTGTGGTTTTTATCTTTTTTGTTCATGCAGAGCAATTTTCTTTTTACCTGTTTTTAAGTGATAATCATATGCTACATAGTTGATGGAACTGGCTAAGTACATTAAAACTTCTGTTTTTATAGGTAATGCATGGCACAGATGAATATTTAATCCTTTATTCACTACATCTAATAACTTTTAAATTCCCAAGTCAAGTGTTGAAATTATGGCCATTCTCAGGCAGCCGAAGTAAGATAACAGATTGTGTTGTCCTGTCAAGGACTCTGTGATTCAGGATGTCATTCTGTTCTCCAGGTGAAATCTTTGCAAGATGCCAAGGAGGACCCTTACACTCGTCTCGTTCCAGATCTTCGAGGAGTTGATCCTGACGATGCTTTTTCCTCTGTTCCTTACGAGAAAGGCTTTGCACTGCTTTACTATTTGGAGCAACTGCTGGGTGGTCCAGGTCATTACCTTCTTTTTTTTGCTGTGTGATTGTTACTTAAAGAGAAACTTTAGAATATTTTTGCTTCTTCCAAATAGTTTCACAAGTTCTGGCAACAAATTAAAATATGTTCATCCTTTCTTTGCTTGCCATAGACTAGACTGGTAATTACGAGGTTGAATGGTTGAGGTAATTTTTTGTCTCTTCATTTTTAGTTAATCAACTATAGATCTTATCATATTTGCAACATCTTTGCGTTGTATCCATATGTTTTCATTGTAAGATGTTGCAGGAATTGTTCTGAGAGTAGCTGTCAAACATTTCTGCAAATAGTGGTTGGATGATTATTGCTCTTTAAAATTACTAGCTTGTATATATATATATATATATATATATATATATATATATATATATATATATATATATGCATTCTTACAATGTATTTTTTCTTTTTTTTGTTAGCTGTCCATCTTTTTTTTCTTTCTGTTGAAACAATTTTCTAGTCAAAAATCACTATAAAACAAAGCATAAATTGATTTGATTTGTCTGTAGTCAGTATACATTATTGTATTTTTTTTTTTCCTTTTTTCATTTATAGCAAAGTTGTTTTTTTTATTTTCTAGATTCTAGATTTTCCAAACTATTTGTTATCATCATATTTTTTTTTCTTTTTCTTTTTTATTTTTAGAGATCTTTGAACCATTTTTAAGAGCTTACATTGAAAGGTTCAAATATCAATCCATCAGCACACAAGACTGGAAAGACTATCTGTTTGAATATTTCTCATCCCAGGTAGGGCTGTGAACATCTAAATTGAGTGTTCAATGAGGGAAAAATTGGAAGCTTAATATATCCATCTTTTAATTGATTTGATTTATTGTTATAAGATTTGTGTTACAATTCAAATGTTCTTACTAAATTGCTTCCTTACAAATTTATAAAATGTAAATTAAAAAAGACTTTTTATTCTGCATTGGCATTTTTCAGTGTAAAATTTAATGTCTGTAGTTTTATTGAGTCTTTGAGCAGAACAAATTTTCATTATTCCAGGTTCTAAATAAGCATGAATGTTGATACTGCTCCCTTTGATTCTTGTAATTTAAAGCTATTTCTATAACATAAAGAGTTGTGGTACTTGTACTGTGCACATATAATGAACTCTGTATAGAGGTATGTTTCCTTATGCTACTTTTTGGGGCTATCTAGTGTATAAGGACTATTTCCAAGATATATGCCGTAACAAATTCTCGTTCAGTTTTTTTTTTAACTTTTATTTTATATGTTTATGCACAATTCAGGAAGACCAGCAAAAGCTTCAGGCAGTGGAATGGGAAACATGGTTTCAAGGGCTTGGCATGCCCCCGTGTCAGCCAGAGTAAGAATGATCTGAAGACAGAAGAGACTTTTCCAAATAAAAATAGAATTTGAAATTTCTTTCCAATCTGCACATTTTCAATGTCATAGCTTTTTTAAACTGTAAGATTAAAGAAGATATCAATTTAATATAAGGTTTCAATAGAATTATTCCATAAATATATAAAAATCTTTTTATGTTTCTCAATCATTTAAAATTGAGAAGTATAATATATATGGAGGAAAAGAAGTGCAATTAATTGTCATTTTGATGCACAGTTCTACCAATTTGTCTCATGTGACAAACTTTTTTTTTATCTTTCTAAATTCCATTCAGCTATGATGGGGCTTTACTTCTAGAGGAGCCAAGCCGAGTTCTAAGCCAGCGGTGGATTACTCAACCAGAGGGCGACCTCGCTGTTTTCTCAAAAGATGATATGAACAATTGGCCGAGCCTGCTTGTTAGACAGTTTTTGCAATTCCTGCTGGATGAAGAGGTCAGTTGAAGGGTTCTGCTTATTTTAAAAATAGATTTAATCATTGAAATATGCCTAATGCAATAAAAATGGCACAATGTGTCTCACCAAGAGACTTTATGAGTCATACGTCTGACATTTGAATTTGGAAAAAGATAAATTCATCCTTTTAAATCAAAAAAAATATTTTAAAAGGGAACTTAGATGCATTTACATCTTTGAATGTTATATGAATGCAAAAGATTTGCGGAAATTCAATTTAAAAAAAAAAGGCATAGGAAGCAGCATAATACCCAAAAGTTTATCTTTTGATTTGAAAAGCTTGACTCTGATAAATTTAACAAAACTTAATGCTACTTATCTTTAGCTGAAATACAAGTAGATTTTGAATGTTGTAAGGGAAAAGGTACAAAAAGAAAGGGAGAAATCCAGACAGAAGCACCATCATCCAGGGACAGATAAATTATGTTTATATTTTTTTCTTCCACAACAAAGAATTCACTGCCGCTTGTCAAAGTAATCCAAATGGAACAAGTTTACAGCTTCAACGCAGTAAAAAACTCAGAAGTGAGATTCAGGTATAAAAATTTCTTTTGTAAAATATAACAATACCACAGTTTGATTTTGACCTATTTTTTATCATTGTAAGGCAGGGTTCTCTGAACCCTAAAGCAGTTACAAATTTGAAAAGTTTTGATGTCAAGGCTTGAATAAGACTGCCCAATAGCTTTAAAACTTACCTGGTAATTTGTAGACCTGATTGCCAACAATTTAAAAGAAAGTGAACTTAAAGAGTTACTGGCAAGATCAAGTGTGTTGCTGGCAGTTTGTTGATTTGATTTATTGTAATCAAAAGCTTCCAACTTCTAGTGTGCTCTAGTGTTTAGTTATGCCATAGTAATTTTGAGTGCAATGTAAAATACTATTTAAATTAGTTAACAAAAAAAAAGGCTTTTATATTCAGCATATTTTAGCTTAAAGTAGGTGTTTGATACCTGTTGATGGATTTCTCAAAGAAGTGAAGTCACATTTCTATTTAGAATAAATCTTGTCATTAAAAGGAATTTGCAACAATTCGAAAGCTTAACATTTTTTTTACTTCATAGAAATTTGAAAGCTTACTTTTATTGGCAACGTTTGTTCATATATTTATCATTGAAATGAACCAAATGAAATTCATATTAGCAATATAATTGTGTAGGCTATGTAGGCATTTTATATCAGTTTTTTTGCCTTTGTTTTGAAATGTACTATTTTATCAAACTCTGAGGTGGCTCCGCTTGTGCATAAAAGCTAAATGGGTGGACTGCATACATCTTGCGCTTGGTTTTGTCACAGAGCAAGGAAGAATGAAATTTGTGAGACCGATATACAGGTACATGCCTCCTCTGTTCACGATTCAACCCAACCATTTCTCATCTTTTTTTACAACTCAAACGTGTTCCTCCTCTTCCTTTGAACTTTACCAAAGACTATATTACAATGAGCAAAATATGATAACGCAAGAATGAGGAATTTCCTTGCAAATGCCTCTAGACCAGAAATCTCATGGTGCCAGACATAAGACTGGTAGTGCTAGATGTAACATCTTCCCTTCATTATTTCTTTATATGCAGCTAATATTACTTAAAATGCTACTGCTACTAAAGTAACAGTTAATTCTACCACTATGACTGCTTATGTTCCACTGCTAGGACTACAACTTTAGCTATCACTACTAATCAGGTAGGGAGGGGTGGGTGTGATATTATTGCTACTGCATGCCATACTAGTCATTTTTTGTCAGAAAAAAAAAAGCAAAAGTACTCAACAATTTTCTAAAAAGATAGTTGAGTCCATCTTAGTATGTGCTGATCATGAAACTTTTATCACTTTCTAAAGCATTCCCCCTCCAATTTATTCAAGATAAGTATTGCACAATTAGACATGGTTAGATCTAGACTCATACTAGTTGAAAACGGTCAATTTAAATTGTATTATGGGTGGTACTATTCAAGTTTTTTTTAAACTTTTTCTGGAAATTGAATGCATAATTTTTTACAAGGTTAGATCTAAACTCATACTTGTTGAAGACGTACAGTTTAAAAGTTTTTTTTTTAACTTCCGGAAATTTAATGCACAATTTTTTTTACAATCTAATAAGAAAAAAAAATTAAAAGAATGCACTTTGAGTATAGCTGGTCTTGATTATCTTTACTACATTGGGCTGCAAGAAAAAATTTTTTGTTTCAGCTCCATACAAAGCATTCTTGTGGCTATCTTGCTTTCTTATTGCATTCAAATGGTATGTTAGCAAATTATTATCCATGAATGCTGGCATTGAGATAACCATCTATTGTCACCTGACTTTTAGGCCTGAACTCATAAATGAAAGCATATTACCTGTCACAGCTTTTCAGTCCAGAGTCCTTTGTAAAGAAAAGTCTTCCTGGAACATGTTATTCCTCGAACTGTCCTTGTACAAGGCTGAAGAGAGGGCGGATGTTGAATGGTTTAAAACTACCATCTTCATCATTTTATTGAATATAATCAAATTCTTCATTCACTTCCGTTTTAATACTCGGTAAACATAGCCAATTTCATTGTAGCCTGTCAAGTAGTCTTATCAAGTGGCAAGATCAATGTTTGATACACAATCTACAATTTGTATGAGAAACCATCTAGAAAAGTCTGATATGCCAAATATGAATGAAAACCAACCATAAAATTTTATTTTTAATATTGTGACATTTCTTTCAGAGATCTGTATGCATGGGAAGAGGCAAGGCTCGAAACTATCACAAACTTCACGAGAGTTCGGTCAGAAATGCACAGCACCACAGCCCAACTTGTCGCTAAAGATCTCCACCTGGAAGAATGAGCTATTTTTTGTGATCTTTACCTTTTCATTTAAGTTATGTTTCTTTAAGTTTTATTGTTTGTTTAAGTTTCATATTACATGTATTTATGAGAATGTAGCAATTGGCATGAGAACAGTGATATGGACTGTAGAAGCTATTCTGTGTGTGTGTTTTTTGAAAGAGTCTTGGTTTATTTTCTGGAAGATAGAGTACCTGTTCACTGCTAATAAATTTTCAGTTGATTTTATATACAATACGCTTTCTTTAATCTGAGCATTTGCATAATCACAAAGAAAGCTACAATTCTAATGGAAAAAGCTACTTACTATGTCAAGGCATTTGGATGTAAATCTTATACTATAAATGAAATTCAACAACAATGACCCAACATGATCTTTTGTTGTACTGCCTTTTTAGTTGCTGGTAATTTTGAATAGAATATCTAGTATAGAGCAAACTTCATTAGTGCTGCAGCCATGACACATTGCTGAGGTGATAAGCTTTTCATCTTTCTTTGTGGCTCGTTCATCTTTTTTCCAGTGAATCAAGATTTTACTTTTAATAAATAAGTTAATGTCTAAAATGATGATTCTGTTACAAGTTTTGCAAGCGAGAACTGCAGAAACCCAGGAGACTCAAACTTTTATACATTCTATCGTCTGACCTGTGCAGGATAGGGAAGTAGAGACAGAAATAAAGGCCTTAAAGAAAATGTGAAAAGGTTAGAAATTGGCAAAGGGGCAGGCTGGGTTAGCATAGTTTTGAAACTTTACTGAGGGCTGAGAGACAAAGATGGATGCATTAATCCTGTAAAGCAGGATGTATGAGCAGACTGGAGAGTCAGTTATGATACCAAGGTTTTGAGGTTCGTTAGAAAATGGGCAGATGAATGGTCTGAAGAAAATGGTGATATGGTTGACTTAAATAAAAATAATACTTTAAGGACAAGTACAGCAAAAACTGAAAGGTACTAGTACAGCCATATTATTAAGTTTCAAGGACTCTCGTCTTGAATAGGATTAGCTTAATTTGTTCATGTCAGGTTTAATATATGTATTTGACCAATTAAGTTGCATTCCGTCCTTGATTGTGAGCAGTACTTCCAACTATTTTGTTTTCATATTTTTTTAATTTCTATTTTACACATTATACTTTTTGTGTGGCTCACTGAATGATTTTCCTGTGCGTTACACGGGATCGGCGATTTTCTCAGGGAGCTGATCCCATGCAGCACACGAGATAGCTTTTAATAATTTTTTTCCCTCCTTCTATTGTGTCTACCGCTTAAGTGAATAGGCTTTATTCAAGCACATCATCTTTGTTCTGAATTTGTGTAGACGGCAGTGGAAAAGAGCTGATACTTATTTTTTTTTTATTTTTTTCCTGAGATCACTTCTGCGAGGCACAGCCACACTAGATCTAGGAAACTTTCACATGCAGGAAAAAACGTAATAGATTAATTTTTGGGGGATCAGCAGTATAAAGTTGTCTACATTAAAAAAAAACATGTAATATATTATAGTATTCAAATTTGTTTTGTTTTAAATATTTACTTTTTAAATTTGCATCGCCAAATTTCATGCAAATTGATTAAATAGGAATGTCATGCTAATTTAAAAAAAAAATGCCCTGAAAAGCTGGCCTTTAACGCTTGTAAACCTAGAAATAGCCCAGGGTTGAGTGAGTTAACTATCCTGATTTGTAGAGCAGCGAAGCAATCTTTAGGTTCTGAACTCATTCCTAGATTGAGTTGCTTTGTTTTTGTGAAAAAGGATCTTTACAGGGAATCCATGCTTAAAGGACCTTATACAATCCTCTTCCAGAACACAGCAGTATATCAATTAGAGATTTTGTTACACAAGCAACAATAAATGAAGTTATTCTTTGTAAATTTTAATCAAAATGATTTTTTCAATGCAACTTCAAGGTTTTGTGGACTAGAATAGCGGAAAAGGCAATTTTGTTTTTATGTGAAAGTGAGCATGAAATTGAGATCAGTTGAAACAGGGTAAAAAACTAAAGTTTTTCTTTTCTTATTTACATGACGATAACTAAACTTGATTTTATTGCTTTTCTATATTTAAATGTAACCAGTTAGTTAGATATCACAATGTGTAGTGCTTTAATGATAAAAAGGTAATTCTACAGGGATAAGTGTAACCTAATCTTTCATCAAATTTCAATCTTCCTACCCTAAAGTATCCTAAATCTATTTTGGATGGGAGAAGTAGAATAAAAGAAATTGATTTTTAACTCTGACACTATCTCTCTCTCTCTCTCTCTCTCTCTCTCTCTCTCTCTCTCTCTCTCTCTCTCTCTCTCTCTCTCTCTCTCTCTCTCTCTCTCTCTCTATCTATCTATCTCTCCACCCCCTCTCCTCTTTTTCTCTTTATTTGGAAATTTGAATTAAATTATTAAGCAGAAAAAAAATTCAATAAGTTTTTTTTTAACATAATTAAAGGTTTTTAATGAGTGCTTCAATATTGTTCACTGTGCTATTATTTAAATAGTGAGTGATTGAAACAAAAAAAGTGCTGTTCATTATTTTTTTTGTTCTTGCTCCGTTTAGCTTTTTTTTTTGCTTACTTTTACATCTACATGTATATGTATATCAGTACCCTGCAAAAAGCTACATAACGTTTTACTATCTTTGCTTCTTTTTTTTACTATTAAAATATTTTTTAGCAAAAAACAGTTGAAATAAAAGACTTTGGAGCCTCTCATTGTCTTATGACCTGTTCTTAAATTGTACTGGTTTGTAATCTCACAATAAATTACAAGACACGTCCCAATGCTGTGTTCTCTTCAACGTTGAATGAGCTGTTCCAGACATTTTTTTTTTAATTTTATACAATTACAGCCCTTTTAGGCAAAGAAAAATAGAAGAAATAAACCATGTTGGAGAAAGGTTTTCTCCGCGATTTTTTTTTTAAATTCAACATAATACTCATAGATACTGTTTGGTATCCAAAGAAAAGATAGGGAAGGCTGTCAAGCGACTGTCCTCCTTTCTTACTCCCAACCCCCTTCTCTCTCTCTCTCTCTCTCTCTCTCTCTCTCTCTCTCTCTCTCTCTCTCTCTCTCTCTCTCTCTCTCTCTCTCTCTCTCTCTCTCTCTCTCTCTCTCTCTCTGCATCTTTTTCTTCCCACGCTGTCAATAGATGAGCTCAGGACCTCGTGTAATTGGCCGATGGGGGCTTAGATTTATTTGTAAACTAAGAAGGTTTTAGATCTTTGTATTCTGGAACGACTATATCAAACACCAAATACAATGTTCTTTCCATTACAAATTTCAAGTCTTATCTTCCTGCTGCTTATTATTTCTCTCTCTCTCTCTCTCTCTCTCTCTCTCCCCGTCTGTGTATCTGTCAATTTGCCTATCTCTTATTTCTCTTCTTTCCTCTTTTTCGCTTTACGTTTTGCTTCCCTTTTCCTTCTCCAAGCCTATCGCTTTCAATCTCCATTCATCAACCTGAGTGTGTTAGGTGAGTGCCTATTTCCCAAACTTTTCACATGAAAATCTGGCATTGTCAAAATGAATTATACAACATGTATTTTCACTTTCGATATTGCCATTTCAAGTCAAGGCTTGGGTTTGTAAGTGACACTTAGACATTGATCCTTGTGTAAGATCCCAGATTCAGATCTAGATCTAGGATTTTAAGGAATTAGAAAATCTAGCCCTTTAGATCTAAATTTATGTTAAAAAAGATCTTTTTTTTTTTTTTACTATCGTTAGTTATAAGTGAGCACGAAGAGATAGTGGAGAAGATTGCATTTTGACTTTTCGATCAAGATGTTCTAGATCTAGAGTCTAGATTTAGATCTAGATCTATATATATTAAGAGACGTAATTGAGAGAGATCTGGATCTAGATCTAGTCCAATGATATTTGTAGGGGTGTTTGTCCCACAGAATTTTCAAATTGAATTGGTGTATTAGTATTTGTTGGCCCTACTATCTTTTTAAGTGCAGATCTACATCAGCCCCGAGGATAACTTACCATTACAATTTATTCTCAATGTTAAAATTTTACTTTACTCGAGTTATAACTCAGTAATATAAGTTTCTGATTTTTGTTATTGCCAGGTTAACATTGAAAAGCTGAAGATTTACAAAAATATATAAGTTTATCATGATGATAACAGATAAAAAAGTCTTTTTGTTTTGTTTTGTTTTTTAATGTGGACAAAACTCATTCAAATTGCTACCTTTTTGTTCTCAAAGCAAGTAATGAAATTCATTAGCTTCTAAACTAAACATGTACATTTTGAGACAGAGAAATATTCTGTACTACAGCATAGGTATACCTTTCTTTCCTAAAGTTTACAAACGTAGTAAGTTGAAAATCACAAATAACATTTTTGTGCCAATCATAGATGTACTTTTTCAGCATACTAAGATTAGTAAGAACATATATGAAAAATCCTCAAAAATCATTCCTTTTATATCTTGGATAAAATGCCACTGATCGCATAAAGTTTGAAAATGTTTATATATATAAGCAGATACCTAGTTTTTGCATAATTCCTCTGGACTTTATTTACAGACTTTGCCTTTAGTTTTTAAAAGCTTACAAAGTATGTGAACAATTTATAATGTTCAAGAAAACTTTAAATGTGCATTTAAAGGTTTACATTGGTGAAAAAAGAAATTGCAAATAGAGTGTTCTTGTTTAACAAAGGTATAGACTAAAATGCCTCAGACTTACAAGCTATTTATGTATCGCATATTTTTAGACCTTTTAGAATACTCATGATCAGGTAGTTTCAGATAAATGGGCAGCTGTGAATACCCACAAGGCATTGTGCCTGTAGGCATATTTAGGGGAAATTCATAAACTTTTTTTTTATAATAATATGCTTTTAGAAGGATTTATAAATTGTATAAAAAAGTACAGAATTAGTTCATCTTAGTATAATATTTTCATCATAAATTTTTCTTTTTTTTAATGGGGCAAAAACCATAGAGAATGGAAATTTTTATAGCTTCTGATGAGATGGGTTCTTACAGGTTCAATTATAAATAATGGTAAAAATCTTCACCTCATCCTTTCAAAGAAATAAGACAGAGAACCAAAGATGTTGGCCAGAAGGCAAGCTTTGCGGCTGGCTCTAGCAGGGTTACGCTGCAAGATTGCTGGGACAAGGATCAATGCTCAGCTTGGCAAGGTATGTTTTATTTTCGGTAGAATTTTTTGGAAATAATTTTTTAGAAGAAAAAAAAAATCACGAAACAAACAAATGCAGGTTTTGGGGTTTTTTTGTTTTGTTTTTTGCTTGTAATTTTATTGAAAGCTTGCATTTGAAATGCTACAATATTTTTTTACATTAATAAAGCAACTTTGGATTACCTTTTGAGCATTCAACTTGCAAGTAAAAGGCATTTTAACTGAAAGTTTTTATTAGTTTTTTTTCAATAAGCGCTTTGTCACACTAGATGATAGAGATATTTGGAAACGTTTTTGCAATTATTTCTTGAAATGATTTTATAGAACAATAATGTGACTAGGATGGAACGAATCTTGGTACTCATTAGATTTGATTGCTTTCATTTTTGTTTTTTTTTAGACTCACAAAGCTACAGCTGCTTCTATTATATAGTTGGTGTGAGTGGATTTGTACAAAGAAATAAAAAAATTTCATTTTTGATGTGGTAAAACTTATCTTTTGCTTGTTTGTCTTTTTCGTCTTGCGTTCAAAAGTTTAATTCACTAAACTTTCGAAAGAATTGTGTATGGAGACAAAGAAGTGCAGATTCAAGTCAAAAGAGAAAGCCTTTTTCAAATAATGACGAGATCCTAGGGGTTTTTTTGTCTCTAGAAAAGCTATAGGAATAGAAATGCACAGCATGAGTTGATTGGGAGAGAAGACTCTCTTGAAATAAAGTAGCAAAAAGGGGGAGAAAACAAGTTGGGTTCTACAAGTTGCAGGAGGGAAAGTATGTAGCTGGAAATGGAGACGGGAGCTCTTTTTGAAAGGTTGGGTTGGAAAAGGGCTGAACTTTTACTTGGTGTACAGGAGAGGATGAGGTGGTGAAAAAATTGGGAAGGGCTAGGGATTTATTAAGTAAAGCAGAAAGAGACTGTTTGGGTAGGAAGAGAATTTGAAAAGTATGTTTGGGGTAATTTGGTGCGCAAGGCATCAGAGAAGAGAAAAGGATGAATCTGTGTCCTTCAGAAGATAAGCAAATTAGATGGGAGATTAGGTTAGAGAACAAGAAAGAATTTTTGAGGGGAATTCTTGGAAAATCCCACAACCAATTTATTCATTCAATTCTATCTGCAATTCTTTTGAGGGAAATCTTATTCATATTGCATTGATTTGTTGGGTTTGTTTGTTTTTTCAGTTCAGTTATATACAATAGCTTTAGTATGATTTCCCATTTAACTACTGTGTTGACCTTTTGAAGGTGGCCATTCTTAGTTCAACCAATACCCAAGACTTGGGCAGAATTCAATGCAGGAGATGCCTTAGCACTACTTCCAGCATGAGAGCTCAGCAGACACCTGCAACTGTTGATTTAAAGAAGCCGGCTGAATCAGAAGGTGCAGAGGGAGGAATTTACCAGGCAAAGGAGGCAAAACCCATTCTGAAAGAACCACTTGCTAAGAACCTCTTCCTTGGAAAACTTAATCCAGTAAGTTTAATTTTTTTTTATCCTCAATAAGTCCTTAAATGCTGGCATTCAGACTATTATCTATTAATTGTCACGCTTCATGGTATCTGGCTGGTTTAAAATAGTGTTATTCAACTCTGGCATGTATTAGGGAGAAGACGCAAAATATGAAACAAAGAAAACTAGGTCATTTTTAATTCTCATGCATCTGGAAGATATATGATAATGTCAAATTGTGGACTTGTCTTGTGGCAATATTGGTGCATGGTGCTTTGAGGCTTTGGATTTGGCATAGAGAGATGTAGAGTTTAAACATTGACTGCTTATGACCTCCAGAAAGATACTCTTACAAAATGTTAAACCAATTCCAATCAGCTGTAATTTAGTAACAGCTAGATTTATTAACCTACCACTTGTTTAAGATGTCATGTATCAAGTAAATCACTACTCAAAATCAGAATAAATCCATCACCTAAGACTAAGAGCCTCTGGGTCTCTTGCAGTATATTTTCAAACTGATGCAATATCTGAAAAATGCATAGTGTCAAAATTAGGTTCCTTGTTGAATTTTTATTGCCACCATTGAAACATGCTTTGAATAAAGTTTTGACAAAATCTTGCTATTAATTCCTAAAACTTTAAATTTCAGTCATGTAAACTTAATCGAATTTTGTTGAATGTTTATGATATTCAATTTGAAATAAAGATTTTTTTTCCATAGGAATTTCTAGTCTACCCAGAGGTCAGCAAAGAAGAACTGGAGTTTCTGACGGAGTTGGTGAAGCCCATTGAAAAATTTTTTACACAGTGTCAGTTTACATGTTCAAAATCATTATATTTTTATAAGAGAGCCTAAATGGCTCAAGTTCAAAACAATAGTTTATTCTATGCAGCATACAAACAAATATAAAAAAAAAGGTTTTACTGTAAAATGTCATTGATCTGCTCGATACATCAGAGACATATGATATTTTTTGCGTTTCTCCAAGTTGTTCAGGAAAGGAAATTCCACTAGAACTATGTCAAATACTGGGATCCTGTGAGTTCTATCTAACAACCAGAGGGATAAAGAACACATTAGCTAATATCATTTCATTAAGAAAAATCTTTTTTCTTATTTAAGTTATTTTACATAATATCTGACTCAAATTTGTGCAGCACTGAGTATTGCTATTAACCTAAGTGTGTTTGCAAAATTCAGCTCCATCAATACAGATGCTATTTCTTGATGTGTCAGATTATATTGGGCAACTGAAGCTTTAGTCTGCGTTTTAACCCTTGAAGAGCGCCGCAGGTAAAGCCCTAATTGATTTTCCAGGGCAAGGGTGCCGAGCCAGTAACAGTTGCGAGAGAGTGTGTTTGGCACACTAACAGGTCCAGTGGTGTGAAAATCAAATATCTAGGAGTTGATACGTTGTTTTTATGCTGTAAAGTTGTTAGACACCTATAAAAGTATACATTTCCTAAAACTTTACTGTTTAATCTTTGTGCTCATATTATTTTTTAAAATCTTTTTTGTTTCATTTAGGACAAATAAGAAGAATTAGGGTACATGAGACGCATAAAATTATGTCGAGAAGAAAAATAACAAGACAATTTTTTTCGAAAAAGCTAATCACAAGTTCCCCTAGTTTGTTAGTATAGTTGGAGCTTTGCAGAATGACCTATCCAATCACTATGTGCTATTTTGCGTCAATCATGATCAACAAAACAAAGCTCTTGAACCAAACAGGACTGCCCAAGTCAATTTCAAGTCAAATTAAGCGTCTTTCATCTTATACAAACGTAACGGAACCAACAAGCATCAAAGGAACAAATTCGCTACTCATATCCCTATATTCACAAATACTCGTAAACCAAATACCCCTCAGGTTCACCCATTTCCCCCTTTTTTGGAAGGGGAGGGGATGAGGGAGAAATTTAGTAAACAGACGCACTAGCCAAAAAATTGCATCATTATTCTTTATCTACGTTATTCAGTTTTAGTGATTGTATATTTAAAACAAAAAAGAATTGTCTACAAACAATTATAATTACGCTTGGGTTTTCTACGTGATAGATTAAAAACTAAAAAATTCTCACCCTGATACTTAGGTTCCAAACTGCAGCAGCTGTAACAAACCAAGACGCCTCGTCATGCTGGGAGGTATATGTAATACAAAGACTCTTGAGATTGAATTTAAAGTGGACTGTAGCATCATTGGTTTTAAATCTCAAATGAACACCATGTATCGGCCGTCATGTCAATTTTTGGTCCCTCCCTCGAGTAGGCTTATTACGTTTAATTTCTTGAGAAGATACAGCGTGCTCTTACAGGGAGGCCCAACTGAGGGTATGACATCACAAAATGTAAATAATTCAATGAGGACCATTAGGTCTGAGCTTATATCTTATTTCATTGATGCTCTGATTCGTTGGTTTAGATTATTGTTTCAACTGACGGGCCAAGTGCCTCACCCCTAACTCAGCCAGTTGGAAAAGTAATAGTGATTTCATTGTGAATAATGTTTAATTGTTCATAACTTCGCTTACAGTAAAGCTAGGAACTTCAAATAAACTGCAAAATTATTAGCTATGATGGCAATATCACATGAATTCGATCATTACGGTCACATGACAAGCTGAGCAGGGAATATTTTTGATAGAAGAGAGTCATAGCTAATGCTGATGATCAACAAATCATAGTTGATATTTAACTTATTGAATTTTATCACAAAATACCATCAGATTAATACTGAAGGTTTCATTTTAGACTGCTATGTAATTTTTTCTCAAAAGTAGAGACATAAATCATAGTGATAATCTGCAATTGCAAACCAGTGGCCAAAAAATGCACAAGCATAGTTTATTTCTTCATAACATATCCGTGAAGCTAGAAACTTCATTAAAACTGCAAAATTAGCTGGTAATTTTGCAGATTCACAAAAAATCAAAAGATACAGCCTCTCAACTCAATATGAGTTGATAGGGTGCTCTCTGACGGAACTGTTGATTTATTTTTATTTCATTCATGGAATTAAGTTTTTTTGTGTTTTGACTTTCTTCTCCATTTTTTTCTGGTACATCCTGTATGCTCAAATTTTTATTTTTTCTCTTTAAATTTCAGTGGATTCAAAATCCATTGATGAGAAAGCAAAAATCCCTGATGATGTCTTACAGCAGTTGAAAGATTTAGGACTCTTTGGTCTTCAAATTCCTGAGGAGTATGGTGCGTTTTCATTTTTTAAAAATTTCTTTCCTTCCTTTGAAAATTTGTGACTTTAAATATCAGGTCATACAAATATTGAGTTGCCTACGTAAAGAACAATAGAAGAGAATAACAATCCTGTCTGTAGTATTGAGTTACATTGAATGATTAGTTAAAGCAAATATTCTAAGTGTTGCATAGCAGTAGCTAACTAACTTACTATAACATAAAAAGGTATGATATTTTCTACTGACTAATTTGTTTCCCAGATAATTTTTTTTTTACCTGACAAAAAAACAACCATGTTTTTCTACTTTCACAATTTTGTGATTTTCATTTTGTCTTGTATGCATGTTATATATTTCAGGTGGACTCAATTTGGATGCAACTGGTTTCGCTAGGATATGTGAGGTGACGTCACTTGATGGAGCCATTGCTGTCACTTTGGCTGCTCATCAGTCTATTGGGCTTAAAGTAAGAGAATCATGGTTTACTTGTTGCAAATTAAGCAGTTACAGGTTCAGGATTTGCCTCTATCTATAGAGCAAAATAGTTCAATTTTCCCCACTCATGTTTTTTTTTCATCTTCATCCAAATTTTGCCAGTCATGGTTTTTAACTTCATCCCATCCAACATGTATTTTTAAACAAATTGAACCTATTCTTTATCATAATGCTACAAAGCAGTAACCACCTTTCCATTTTCAGATTATTTCATAGTGTTTCATTATAAAGTCATTTTTTTTTTGTAGAAATTCTCTAAACAAATTTTTAAAACGTAGACTAGGGGAGTAAGCTCCCCTAGATGGTAAAAAAATTGTCTTAAAGGCATCAAGCTGTGAGAAGAATTTATGCAGTACCCATTCAGTCACTCTTTTCTATTGATGAAGTGTAGAACGAGAAAGATTTTTATTTCGTTTCGTTTTGAATTTTAATACATATTGTTTAGGTGCAAGTAGATTTTTCTAACCTAAGCATCTACTGCGTTGATTTTCTGTCAGGGCATTCTGATCGCTGGAAATGATGAACAGAAACAGAAGTATTTGCCTGAACTTGCCACTGGAGAAAAAGTTGCTGCTTTCTGCCTAACTGAACCATCCAGGTGATCTAAAATATTTTTTGTGCCTGAAGAGGGGCTTTAGTTGTCGCAGAATTTAAGTCTGAAGTCTTGAATTTGATTTAACTTTTTTTTAAGTTAAAAGCATTAGAAAGCACCTCAGTGTGGGCTATTATTTTTCTCTTTATAAGTTAATGCAAGCCTACCAGAGTTTTTTGCATAAAAATGTTGAAAGTCGTTTTCTTTAATTTTTGGACTTCTAAATCAGATAATATTTTTCAGCTTTTGAAACCATTTAATGATTAAATGAAATGTAAATTTAAGATTTGATTTGAATATTATAAACATGTTAATGATGCTTAAAGCTATCACAAATCCTTTTTCCGTGACTTGAATTTTTGATAACCATTGCATTCATTTACTCATAAAAATTCTTCATTGGGGATGTTTCTGGGTATTTCTTAGCCCTTTTCATGGTGTTTTTTTTTTTTTTTATTTATTTAAACTTTTGAACACTGTGGCAAAATTCATTGTCTCTGATCATTGAAAAGATTTTCCTATAGTACCACATTGATCCTCATTGACTGGACTCCCTCTTTTTATCTCTAACACACAGTGGGAGTGATGCAGCTTCTATTCAAACAAAAGCAACTTTGTCAGAGGATGGTCAGACCTTCTACCTGAATGGGGGCAAAATCTGGATTTCAAATGGTGGTATTGCTGATGTATTCACCGTGTTTGCCAAAACTGAAGTAACAACTCCAGAGGTTAGCAGAAATGGATAAAAGTTTTTTTTATATAAGCTTTTGGCTTGCTCAACAACCCGTTAGAATAAAATATCATATCCTGTCTTTCATTCTTTAAATGAAGTGCCATGGCAGAAAAGATGCCACAAACTCACAACATGGAGTTTTAGATTATGTGTTCTTTCATGTATGGCTTCTGGGGTATAGAATCAGGGTATAACTCCGGCTCCATTTTTTCACTTGATTTATGTTCTTTTGATCAGTCAAACAAAACAAATTGTAATTTATTTATTGAATGAGGTAAAAGGAAAAGCCTCATACACACTATTGGTTGCATGTTGAAGTTTTGAAGATATCTTTGCTTGTTATTGAAAATTTCGTCCAATGATTTTTTATTTCATAATTCTCAATGAGATTCAAATATATGTTTGAAAATTTGTTTGTCATGGATTTTCTACAGGGAGAGATTCAAGACAAAGTGACAGCCTTTATTGTGGAAAGAAATTTTGGTGGCATAACACACGGCAAACCAGAGGACAAGCTAGGAATTAGGGGCTCCAATAGTAGGTTTACAGGTTTAACTGTTTTTCTTGTGACAAACCAAGGGACAAGCTAGGATTCAGGGGTAAAATATTAGGTTTATAGGTTTAACTGTTTTTCATGTGACAAACCAAGGGACAAGCTAGGATTCAGGGGTAAAATATTAGGTTTATAGGTTTAACTGTTTTTCATGTGACAAACCAAGGGACAAGCTAGGATTCAGCGGTAAAATATTAGGTTTATAGGTTTAACTCATTTCTCATGTGACACCAACACCTTCCTGGGTTTTTTGGGTTTTTTTTAGGGGGGGAAGGGGGAGTTTCTTATCTAAATTTTTGAAATTGTTATACTTCTTAATCACTTGAAGAATTTTGTCACCAGGGAAAGCAAATGATTACAAAGAAAAGAAGTTTTAGAACAAAATTTAGGAGAATATTTTGTGAGTCCTAGAGATGAACGCTCATATACACTAGTAGCTAGGAGGACCCAAGTGTTATGTTGTTTTGCCAATAATGAAAGTCCAAAGGAAATGATCTAAGCAGTGGTGACAATATTTAGTAAACTTTGTCTTTCAACTAACATGTGTCAGGAAGGCCACGACTGCATTAGGCTGGGGTTTAATATTATGCTCAAAAATGTTTTTTAGTAGTATGGTCTATCAGAAAACAAATGGTAAAAAGAATATCTTTCAGACGTGCCACATTTCTTTCCTATAAAATATGTCTTGAACCATATTTAGAATTCATTTTTCTATTATTGTGCACACACGGTAGCCTATAGGTTATCATAATTTTTTTTAATTGTTAATTATCCATCTTTTTGTATCATAACTTGGTAAGAACAATATCTGAGGAGAATATATAAAATGTTTCAAGCTCAATTTTTTTAAGAGAAAGCATAAGTAGAGAAATGTCATTTAAATGATATTTGCTCCTCATAACTTCTAAATTAAGATTGCCAAGTTTGTACACGTATCTAGTATAAGCAAAGGTTTTTTTTTTGTAAGATATGGTTCTTATTCTTTTTTCTTCCTAGCCTGTGAGGTACATTTTGATAACACTCCAGTGCCTATTGAGAATGTTTTGGGTGAAGTGGGAGGAGGTTTTAAGGTAAGTTTTGCAGGTTGCTTCTCTGCTGTCTTATACTTTGCATAGTCAGGTTGTCACATACAGTCAACATTGCTTAACTCGATCTTTAGGGGACATAACTTATAAGATCGTCAAGATGAGTTAAAAAAACTAACTTATAATTATTGCAGTGGCTCTATTACTCCATGTTCATGATTCCCTTCATCATTTCTTCCAATTTTCATTTTTGCAAGGAAAGTTTAAACTTTCCAAATTTATTTCTTAGAATTGTTGAAAAGAAATAAATAGTGCCCTTTTTAAAATGTCTCTAAAAATTAAATTTAAAAATAAAATACACAATACTTTTGATGAGACATTATAAAAGTTATGATTTAAGAAAAGATTTCCAGGTTTTAATTGTCTTAAGACTTGCACAATCACTGGGCCAAGCTAGTTAAGGCCCTAAAATTTGTATAGATAAGATTTATTGGAGCATTCTTATAAAGTGGAAACAACATGTTTGTTGCAGGAGTGAAAATTTGATAAAAGTTATTTCCTTTTGCCAGATTGCCATGAGGATCCTGAACAGTGGTCGCTTCAGTATGGGCAGCAGTGGTGCTGGATTTTTGAAAGTCCTCATAAGTATGATTTTACCATTTTCTGTTTGTTCACAGTCAGTAATTTTATAAAGTTTGGTTTTCTTTTCTTTTTTTTTCAATTGAACTGAAGCTGTAAATGCTAAATGTAAATTTTCAAAATGGCTCAGTTATTAAGCAACTCTGGCTGAGCTAGGTCTAGCCGTCTAGCATAGCATTCCTTCAAATAACTTATAAAAACTATTTGCAAGGATCTGTTGCGCTTTTTTTGCTAACTGTGCAATTTAAGTGTAAAATGAGAAGGAGAAGCAGCATAATTTGATCTGCACAAAATCTGGTGCCAATTGTTGCATGATTAGCAGCCTAATTTCAAAGTAACTTTCCACGGCAAATTTCTTGGCTATGCAGTATTATGAAGTAACTCATTTACATGCTAGACAGTATTTATGCTATTTTTCTTTCTTCTGTTAAATGATCCTTTATTAATAATGTTTTATTCACTTCATGATCTTATCTTCTTTTTTTTTTATGTAAATTTCCTCAGATCTAACAAGTGAACATGCAACAAGCAGGGCTCAATTTGGGAAAAAACTGTCAGAATTTGGGCTTATCCAGGTACTGTTACGTGACATAAATGACATTCATGCTTCCAAGGGAGTTTGCAAGATTTCTTCACAAAATTATGAAAATATGAATATGTGTTAAGGATTTTTTACCCAAATGATATGTTTATCTTTGTTTTTCTTTTGCTTTTTTGATTAAAATATTATTTACTCTTCAATTACACTTGAAACATTTTATTGTGAATTAATTACATGATTATAATTCTATTTTGGAATTGGATGAAAACAATCAGAATTTCTTAACAGTTTCTGAAAATCTTCACACTTGATTATATTTTTCATTCTTTTGCTCCGTTTTTATTTTTGATAACTTATTTGAAATTTAATAATCAGGCAAGAATCTATTGTATAGAAATAGAAGATTGTTTAATTATAGTTTGAACTCAATAAAGATATATTTTGACACCTTTTTTTCTTTCTTTGTTTGTTTGTCTTTCCTGTGACAGGAGAAGTTTTCCAAACTTGCAGTTATTACTTACGCCATGGAAAGCATGGCTTATTTAACAGCAGGTACTCTTGACTCCTATGATGATCCAGACATGTCTGTGGAGGCAGCTATGGTTAAAGTAAGTCACTTTTTGGAGAGAGAGAGAGACAGACAGACAGACAGACAGACAGACAAAGGGAGATGAGAGTATGTGAATGAGGACAAGAGTGTATAGGATCTAGGACTAGGAGCTCAACTTTACTACTGCTCTGTGGTCCACATGTAGGCTTGGAAGGGAGGAAAATTCAGCAAATGCAAAACACATTTTGTACGGTGCTTATAATATTAGACTTTGAGAGATTGGCAGCATCAGAATGTTATTAGAGCTATATACTTGTTGAAAGCTTTAACAATTTTTCTAATCTATGTCATATAAACAAGGTAGACAAAGGAAAGAACATATCATGTGATTAGAATGTTGAGTGCTTTGATTTTTTTTTCCAGGGAGTTAGGGGGTGATGAGAAAGACTGTTAAAAAGCAATTAGTGCATAAAACTGAATATAGTAAGTTGCAAGCTGGTACGATTAAAAATCTTTTTGAAGTATTAATTAACTTCTCTTTGCAGATCTTTAGCTCGGAGGGTTGCTGGCTCTGTGTCTCTGAGTGTTTGCAGGTTTTGGGAGGCTTAGGCTACATGAAGGATTATCCATATGAACGTTATCTAAGAGATACGAGAATTCTCCTTATATTTGAGGTATGTTTGTTGTTAGGCAATTGAAACAAAGATTCGAAAGAAATAAAAACTAGAAAACTAATTAAAATAAAAAACATAAGACCTTCCTTTGAACAGCAATGATAGAATATAATCTGTAAGTAAAGAAAAAATATTGTATCCAGATACTAATAACCAACTAACAATTAACCAATACAGTCAAGTAACTAATACAAGGCTATAGGTGAAGGGTCAAAATATAGCCTAATGTTACAAACCTAATTTCAATCAAATACACATGATTAAATAGACAATGAGGGACCGCAATTCATAAACAATGAAAGTCAATTATTGGCCTAACTTTTTACGACGAGCAACAATAAGGCCAGCAATTACAAGCTGATAGGTCCAACTGGAGTTTTACGAAGCAGACACCCACAGATATAATCAAATAAGAAGGTTTTCCATAAAAATTGATGTGTGTACCAAAGGTACTCTATCTGCAGAATTAAATAATATATTGATGAAGCTAGAATAAAAAGAAAATCGGTGCAATAGGTTTTGAGTTAAGGCCATATCCACCTCTTTGAAGGGAAAAGTCCTTGAAGGAAGACTAGGATGTTAAGACAACGTTCACAAGGGTGGGAAGGTCAATCCCAGTCCAGCAAAACACTCGGCCAGCTCTTTCATGGAGTGCTGAGAGAGCACGGTTCCAAGATATGAGCCTAATGTATAGACTGCTCTGTCACAGAACAGAGACGACTAACATCCACATTCTTGCTGAGCTGTGGTGAGAAATACACAGGAATTTGTAGGGGCATAGGACTGGCAACCTACCTCTGAGATAAGCTCTGTATGGTCCATAGAGTGAGAGCTTGATGCAAAAATCATCTTCCAACTGACAAAACTGGCAAGGCCGAGTCCCTTACGGCTTAGTATCAAAGTTTTCTAATAGCCTTGGAAATGTGACAACCTTCCACTCATGTCTCCAGTATATCATCAAATTCCACCCACTTGGCCATTTCTCTAATCTAAACTATCTACTGCCTAGCTAAACATGGTTCACTGCATAACTACTTCATACTAAAATCACATCAGCTTCAAGTCATAGATTTAATAACATCATGCATCAGCATATTAAACATTGGTTTGAAGAAACTAAAAAAGTTTCAACTATTTCTATTTGGAAAGTGACAGTTATAAAAACACAGTCCTAGTCACTTACATAATGAAAAAAAAAATAGTCAAGCAAAGTCTAAGCTAAACTCTGGTCTGGGCCCAAACCAAAACAATGTCACAAATACAAATCATGAAAAAACAGGTTCCTCAACTTTGGATACTGATTAATAAAAAAAAAAAAATACACATATGCACACTAACCTTAACACCTCTGATCTGTTGGTTGTGAAACTGAGATCAAATCAAATCAACGTATTCATTATAAATCTTGAGATAGCAACTTTACCATACCACATTTGTAGTGCTCTGTTGGTAGAAAATTGGTGATGTAAAACTAATACTTTTTATTGAAATAATGGCATTGCATTTATCATATTTATCATGGTAAACTTGCTTTTTATCATCTCACAGTTAAATCATGATTCATTTATGTTTGCCAGGGTACGAATGAAATCCTGCGTCTATTTGTGGCTCTGCAAGGTGTGCAGCATGCGGGCAAGACTATGAAGGAGCTGCTCAAGTCAGTGATGAAATTCTTTGCTTTACTTAAAATTCTATTCATCTCCTCAGTGATCTACTGATGTAAGCTAAACAGTGCTAATGCAATGTTGGTAGCAAATCTTGCAGTTATTAAGTTTCTAGAAGAAGAAAAGTTTGAGGGTGGAAAGTGTCTCCTGGGATAAATTTCTTTTTTGGGATTGAAAGCAGGAAGTTATTTAAAGGTTTAACGCCATAAGATTAAATTTGGAGTGAATATTAGTAATGGTAACTGCAATTTACAAAAATTCATCTTCACAATATATTTTTCTTATCATTCTTAGCTGTTTTCTTGATCTGTACTACGAATAAAAACTGACAATATTCCCCATTTTGGAAAATAAATTCATTGCTAATCACTCCTACAACCCTTATATAGAGTGATTTGGTGAAATTTTTGTATCATCGTTTTTACCCCAAGATGATCCTAAAAATCTTTCCCATCAATCCAACTCTGAAACAGGAAGCTGCGGAACCCTCTCAACAATCCCAGCCTGATGTTCAAAGCTGCCTGGCGCAGATCTCGGGGGAAATCGGTGATTGGTCCAGAGGTGCTCAAGCTTGAAGGAGAGGTTCACCCTGAGCTGGAGGTGAGTCATGATGCAGACATCTGTGTTTGGTTGGTTGGTTTCTGATCCCCTCTAGGCAACAAGCAATGTAGTTTATTGCCTCTACAGTTACTGAGACTTGTAAGTTCCCTTCAGCCTTAAGATAGGGTTTGTAAGATAAGATTTTATCTCATGACCAGAGAGCCCATCCAGGATTCGAACCTCTGGCAACTGAATTATCTGGTGCCATGCAGACATCTTTATAACTCAGATCCTACACTCTATAAATATAAAATAATATAGACACGAGTGTTGACATTTTTAAGGCTCAGGACTTTGTATGCAGATCACTCTGTAGAGGCGAAACAGCTAAACATAAGAATGTCTTGACCGACAATGTTGGAAAGAACTTAAGTCATAAAAGAAATTCTTAAAAATCAGAAGCACCACTGTGGCATTGAAGACATTTTAAATTGAAATAGTTGTAAAATTGTAATACAGAAAATAATTTCTTGTATTTCTTTGATAAAAACTAATGTTTCAGGGTCCATTCTCAAACAACCACCCCTACAAGAGAAAAGCTCATTTGTGCAGTTCTAGTTAAATTTTATTTGTTTTTGCTTTTTTCAAAACTAACTTTTCAAGTATCAACATAATTGAAGATGTTTCCCTGTCTTTAGTTGTTAGTGTAACTTTGTAAGTTAAGCAGTTATTATACCAGATAAATCCCTGATGGTGGGTGAGGGCTTCCTTTTACATAGGAAAATGAAGGCATATATATGTGGATAGTTCTGACCATTGCGAGATGCCCATGGTTTGCCCCTGACCAATCAAGCTCATTTTGAAAAAAAACTGGTACAGTGCAGCTCGAATCTAACAAACGTGGATTCAAAGAACACCTTGCATTCAAGGAACTGAGAAAAATTTCAGTTTTTTTCCCTTCTCTGATTCTTTTAAAATACTTGCATCAAACATATTACTAATCTCAGATCTATCCACAAATGTTGGCCAACCATTGTAGAGTGCTTTTTTACTAGAATTATTTTTCAAGTTCAATCAAAAGGTCTGCTGTCTATTAACAAGGAATAATTGCAGTGTATAAATATAGGGCACCCAGTGCATTATGCAATGATATATTAGGGGTAGATTTGAGCAAAGTATATGTATAATTGAAATGATGGAAGAATATAATGAAAAGAGGGGGGCCACCGATGCATGGGGAGAACAATTATACAGGATCAAAGAGCCAAAGCGGGTCGTGGGTAGGAAGGGAAAGGTGTGCCTGTATAGACACATAGTTAGGTGATAAAAAAACAAGGGAGATAATTATATGTTAAGTTACTACTTTGGTTGGCTACTTCCTTTGTGAAGCCTTATGACGTGGTTCCAATGAACTTTGCATTTATCCAACTTTTAAAAATGACTGAATTAATCCGTTAAGTCTGAGGAGTACTTAGCAGGCACACAAGTCTCTGTTTTTGTCACCACCTTCTACAACTAGTTTTTAATTTGAAATGAAATTGTGACAGAATATCCTCGAGTTTCATTCAAAATTTAGTGATTGTTTCGCAACCTCTTAGGAAACTACATATCAGCAGTTGGTTCGGAACATTTTCAATTTTAATATAATATCTCTCTGACAAAAGTAAAAACAAGAAGAAGAAAAAGACATGCTTACCAAGCATATAAAATTAGACTGACAATTAAATATTTTTTCCTACCAGCAAGAGGCCAAGATTTTAGACCAGGGCATCGTGGCTTTTGGCGGGGCAGTGGAGGATGTGCTGTCAGAGTTTGGCAATGTAAGTATATAAACATGCATACAGCACAGCTCTAGAATTTATTTTATTGGAGACTGTTCCTCGATACTAAATTTTAGTAATGGGCTGTAGTTGTAATGCGCCTGTTGCATTAAAACTATTGAACATATTTTTAAATGCTTTGATCTTTTCTGGATTCTTAAATTGTTCTCCACCAATCTAAATCGCATTGGGAAGATTTTGGACAGTGCTGTAGATTATTTTCCTCTTAGATCCATTCTAAGACCTCATGCACAAATCTGAGGGATGGCACATTTTGCTTGACCTTTGAATGATACAGTGTGAAAGACAACATTTAATTTGATATATTTTTCAATGGTATGGTATTTGGGGTTATGAAGTAGAATGTTTTTGGGGAAAGCTTTAAAACTCACATTTTTAAAATGTACTGTCTTAAATTTTCTTGTTAAATAGCTTTGGGTCAAAGAAAATCAGTGTTCCAGATTCATGCACAAGAGAAAAGGAGAAAGGCTCTACCTCATTCTGTTTGCTTTGATCACTGACCCACGATTAAGAGAAAAAAAAAAAATTCAGTTCTGCTAAAGTGCTAAGGACCCTTTCACAAATCTGTGATTCCCGATAATAACATTTTTTTCTGCTGATAAAATCAACCCAAAAAGCTTAAATGGTGATTGGTGATTTAAAATTAATGAATCATTTCTGCATTTAAAGAACTTTCAGTTGCATAACTTTAAGCAAAAGAATTGTTTCTAACTTCTAAGTACTAATCTTGATTAGATAGTAATATATTATTTTACGATTAAAACAGCTGTGAAAAGGCTGGCAACCCAGTTCTCTATATCAGCATATCTAAATTGATTCAAAATAGTGCTGCCTTTGACATTTTGACCTCAAACATACATTTTCTATGCTGTTAACTTGAATTAATTAGTGATAATGACACAAAATCAGTCAATTTTTCGATGAGTACATCAAGAGGTTTTTATGTCTATATGGGGATAAAGAAGACATGCTTATCAGGCATACTATCCACATCAATTTTTATTTGCCTCTTTCTGTCTCCTTTGGGGCAAAGGGAGAATGTTTCAAATTTTTTTTGGGGGGGGGGGAGAGGAGGACTTTATGTCATAGAATAGGTATTTGTTTCTATTTTTAGTTAAAGATTAAAATCATGTAAGCCTGCTCAAACGCATAATTGATCGAATTGGACAATAGTGAAGAGTAAAGATCAATGTCGAAACAGGCTATAATAAAAACAAAAAAAGGGGGAAAAAATTTTTTTTGCAGGAACAAAAATAACACAACATAACAAAAATCAAAACAAACCTACAAAATTAATAGTCTGCTTATAGCGGCATGGTATAAATTTATTATCGTTTTTTTGTCGTTTTTCTTTTGTGTGTGTCGTTTTTTTAATAGGGAAGATAACTCTTAACTCGATTTTTTTACATAAGTTGATGTTATTAGTTATGTCCCCAAAAGATCGAGTTAAGCAGCGTTGAATGTAAATGTTTCAAAGCAACCAGTAACTTATATGATTTATTTAGTAAATATCCAGCCATGGAGTTGAATTTGTTGGTAAAATTCTCAAAATTTAAGATCTATAAAGAACATCTCATGGGAGCCTAAATTGCAATTGCAAATTTATTATAACCATAAAGCCTATTTTGCTTCTGCAAAGGTAAGTTCATGAATGAACTAAATTTATCAGTGTCTCTGTTTTAACTGTCCAGAATGAATCTCTAACTTTAATTCCTCTCAAGATACAATATTTCTATCTGTAATTGATTGTAAACCCATATTTTTGTACATTGGCTTTGTCAAAGAAAACGGTAAAAGTTGAGAAGTGGTAAATATTTCAGTTTATGGCACATCTTTAATTTTCTTGTCATCTTCCAGAAAGTGGTTCATGAACAGATGAAACTGCGACGTCTTGCTGACATCTGTATTGACCTTTTTGCCATGATTGCTTGTATAAGTCGATCATCAAGGTCCATATGTATAGGGCTCAGAAATGCTGATCACGAGGTAAGGGCAGATAACATTGTTAAAATGAGAATTCGCTGGCTGTGTACAGTAGAACACAATTATTTATATTGATCACGGATCCCTCGAGTTCACAAATCCTTGCCTCTCCTGACTCTCTTTATTCTCTTCCTATTTCTACGTTTTCTTCGAACAGTCAGTCCTCAATTAGAAAGAAAATGTTAGCCTATTATGAAATTTGACTGACCGTGACTTTCATCACATTCGCAGATCTAAAATTTGATCAAGTGCTCTACACAGCTTTTGTTATTCTTCAAACAAACACACCTTATCCCGCCCTTTCACTTTGTAGAAACAATTTGTGGACTGGTAGTCTAGCATTTATTCCCAGGCGCCAGGGAGAAAGATGACCCCTCCTGTGCCCCACCTTATTAGTCCAATGCACCTGGGTCCGTTGTCTGTCTACACCTGTGCTAGATCTACTTGTCGCCAGAGAGGGTACATACTCTATGCTCTCTTCTGTTTCTAAAACTTCAAAGGAGCTGATTGTAAACAAGATTTGCTTGTCCCACATGTGCAAGATATGAGTAATGATGACAGGTAAATCTGTCTGGCACTTCCCTAGCATATGGGTATGAAAAAAAGCTTGAGGGTATGATTTTTTTTTATTGACAGTTAGGATGCCAGATAGCTCAAATGGTAGAATGTTGGAGTGACAATAGTGAGCTTTGCGATCAAACTTTTTGTCAGATCCTCTGGTGGGACTTGGTCTAGCTGTGTCTTGACAGACACTCCTTGTCTGGGTCAGAGATTATTCAGGAAAAGGCAACATTCATTGTCTTTGAACGTCAACTTTAGACAGAAGGTACACCTAGCTAGAAAGAAATTTGTGAAGGCGATCTAAATGTAGATCTTGCATCCAGATCGAGCATCAAGAGTTTGAGATACAATAAATGCTGGGGTTGGGAGACAAGTTTTTACATAAACGAGTTGGGAATGACAAATCATGTTGCTTGGAGGTATCTGTCTTCCATCGGCTATTTCATATTCAAAAAGAAGAAAAAATATGGCAAATTGGGTACCTCCTTAATACTCAGAATTGTACGGCAGTAGCCAAGAAAATACAAAGCCTCTTTACGTTGTCAATGTACTTCAAAATATTCATGAAAATTGTTCCAAACGCAAATCCAGGGCCTAAGTGCTAAAAATAGAATTGTTCAAATACAGCTTCCTCAAACTTATAAAAATTCCCCATTGAAATCGAAAAGTCCGTGCCCCACTGTATTCGTAAAACAGTTTTGAGCGAGATGACAAAATATTGATCAGAAGCTTTTCACTTTTTTTTTCTTTAGATTCAATCAAGTCAAGCCTAAAGAGGTATAAAATATGAGTCCTCTCAGTGAGAAATCAGATTGAAATACATGTACACTGAAAAGAAAAAAAAGCAGTTTTAGGTGTTGTTATTTCTAAACAGGTTTTCTTAAATTTTTTAAATGAATTTTTCTCTTCAATTACAATATCCTTTTTAGGCTCAAGAGAGTGGGGATGCAGTAAAGTGCTTCAATCATTTGATTATAGGCATGTTAATAATCTTGTTATGCTCTGTAAATCTGACAAGCAAAACTTGTTTTCCCGTCTGTCTCAGATCCTTTTAACACGAGCATTCTGTTATGAAGCAGATCAACGAATTAAGAGGAATCTCTATGAGCTGCAACCATGTAAGTCTGTTTTTGTTTTTGTGTTACTGGTTCAGTGCACACCACTTATATCGAAATCGCCTCTATCTACTTTTTTCTTGTATCGACAGGCTTTACATGCTTAATCAAGTCCAAATTCTCCTATTTGCTGTTTGTAATAACAGTTCTCTATATCGACAATCTTGCTCTCCTTTTTTATATGTCGACATTGGTAACATAAAGGTAACCAGGCAAAAGAGGCCCATTGCCAAGGAAACGATCTCATTCTTGTCTTTATCTCCAAATGCTTCATCTGTTGTGTTATGTCGTAAAGCAAGTGGCAATATTCCTTGGTGCTTGTACCTTTGTTGCTGTGACTGTGGAGATGTGGTGGGATGAAAAGGTTTGGGAGGGGTAAACCCTAGTGTGACCACTGGGCCCGTAGTGAAGTGTATTATATTCAGTGATCAGTGAGTGGTGGGGGCTTAGCCTACTAGTACTATGCTGAGCAGTAGGTGTGAAAAGTTTAACTCCAAGCAAGAAAGTGATGCACAGTCAATCAGTCAGACTAGGCTTGCATTGATCAAGCCTGCAGTACAATTGCCTCTACACAACCCACTGATTGTATGCAGGAGGGGTGGGAGAGACTATATGAAAGCGGATATTTATCGAATTTTTCAAAACAAGGGAACCCAAAATATACAAACCATGAGTAGTTGCTTCCCCTCAAGTATAAACCCTTTTTTTAAAGTGCACGTTGTGTAATTTAAAAAAATAGGGGCATTTAAAATAGATATCTTTATATTTTGGACATAAAATTTTGGACCCATATATGTCAATATGTCAGGAGTGCACTGTGTTTAACTTTCTTTTATCATTGTCAAAATTGGTATAAATGTGTACAATAACAAAAAACAGACAAGCATGTAAAAGAACTTTAATTTTTCAAATGTTTAGCTGTTATTACCTGTGATAAGTATCAAGGTTCTTTAGAGCACTGAAGTTTTGCAAATGATCTATGAAGAAAGATAAACTTCACAAAGGTATTGTAAGATAAGTTGTAACAGTAGAGAGTAGATCTATATAGGATAAAATTGTGAACAAATAAAAAATTTCTGACAGTAATGCAATTTGTACCATCAGTCTTTATAAATAATTTTACTTTAGCGCTTTTAAGTTCAACACTACATTCAATTTGCTTTTTACCCTGTTTTCAGCCAAAAAAGTGAAGAAGGAGATTGACGATATCCATCGTCAAATTGCTGATTCAATTTTCAAGCAAAATGGATATGCTGCTGAGCATCCTCTGGCCCGTAATTATTGAATACAACAATCAGAGTATTATCCTGTCAAAAAAATTGTGAAGGAATTGTGCATAATCCACAAATTAAAAATTTGGGCTCTGGCTTGATGAAAATTGTGAAAATAACTTGAAAGATATCTTTATCAAGTGGAAGAGCATACGTATTTTTCAAAAAGTTCTAGTTATTGTAGCTGTTGGTATTACTATCAATTTTATTGATTTCATTTCCACTTATAGATTGTCAAAGAATTTTTTTTAATTTTAGAGGGCAGATATTAATTGCTTAATGTATTTCCATTTCATCTCCCCTAGCTAAAACAAAACTGAAATCAAATTCCTCTTTGATCAACAAAAATAGCAGGAACTGGGTAAAAGCTCAATTTCCTTTGTGCCTTCAATTAATGTTTAATTTTACACTGATTTTATTTCATCTATCATTGTAAATGTAATATTTACTGTAAAGCTTTTATTTATTTACTTTTTGTTTCTTTTTGTCAAAAACAAACTCAGGTATAACCAAAAATTTACATATAATTATATAAAGTCATTAAGATTAACTGTGACTATATTATTTTCACAAGTGACAGTGTTACCATTGACAAACCATGATAAAGTACAGACAAACGGCTGTATTTGTAGGCCTAGACTTTTGTGTTAAAATGTGATATTGTAATAGTTGCCATACAATGTATTTGTTTTTTAAACTTTACACAGAAAGCTATTTTTTTTTTTCATCTAATCTTGAAAATTTATACTATCTTCAAGCATACAAATAATATAATTTCAAAATTTGAGGGGAGTATTTTACAAGACTAGAAGATGCTTTAAATTATAACCTACATCAGTTAACCAGATAAAGTTATTCATTTACTTATAATTCTTTATATTTAAGTTTGCGTAGTTTCTTTTCGATTTAACTTTCATTGGATATGTTACATTTAAGTTGAGTTAAACTGTATACATATTTTAGTTGTTTTTTTTTTTTTTCTGTAAAATAAGGGGCCGAACAGGGATCATGCCTACACTTCATTAGAATTTCTTAAAAAGAAGGAAGTTTTATCCATTTTCCTTTATAGCAGTACGCTATAACATTTAGTAAAAGTAACCAGAAAATTTCACACAGTTTAGTCTGAAAAACTAGAGAAAATATATGTTTAGCACCTTGAGATCAATGCATGTTCCAAATTTTAAAAAAAAGCAAAATCAATTTGTAGGTAGATGGGCACAAAAGTATGAAGCTAAATCACTTCTGCATATTGAAAGTATAATGAACGATTAATAGGAAAAAATCCATTAATCACCTGAGTGCAGAGATAAGGTTTAATTCAGCTTGAAAAATGCTGCATTCTTATCTGGATTCAGTCAAGTTATGTGATGAGGCCAAATTTGAGATTCTCGGCAGAGCAACTTTTACCTCATCTTTTGCACTCACACTATGATGAGAGACCCAGATTTGACCCCATCACGTTATTGGTCAAAATTTTTCTAAATATTCAGTGAGATACTGGTAATATAGATCTTATGCCACAGTGTACCGTAGTTTACCGTTAAATATGCAAATATGTAAAATATGTTGTTTCAAATTCAAAGTTTGTATGTTGAATAAAAATGTGATTGTGAGAACATTGTGTATTTTCATACTTAGTTTAATGACTTGTGATTAAAAATTTGTCTTTATGAAATAAAACCCACATTTTATTTGATGAGATGGACTGTGTCATTTTCCAATAAGGTTATGACTGCTCTATGAATCTTTTATAAGACTATTTAGCTAATTTTGTAATAATCTTAATCTAGTTAATCCTTCAAAATTTTCTTTATCTGGCAAGTACAAATGACAAGAATTAAATTCCTGCAAGGTGGTGAACCTCTAGGCACTATTTTTGCAGGTCTTCTTATGGATGTATAGAGGGATTTTTTATGAGATGGGGAAAGTACATGTACAGAATTAGCCGTTTTTCCATGTTGTATTGTAAGATTTGAATATACTCTAAACCATACAGCTTTGAAATTTAATGTGTTTCACGGTTGTCCATCATACATCTTGTGATCATGAAGCTGGTATACAGTATATCGTTAATGGAATTTGAAGATATAGGGCTTACATTGCATAAGGAAATCAGAAAAAAAAATGAGATGAAGCAAAAGAGAAGTGGATCAATGACAAGGGCAAAAGCATCAAACTATACTGCAGGAGTATGGAGCAAGACAATGTGCAAAAACATTGAAGAAATCTCTGGAAAGAAAACATGCTCATCCATAGGGTTCATAAGTTCAAAAAGGGTAACAGCATTTTGGATTAAGAAAAAAAATTCTACACAGACGGGAAGAGTACCTAAGTGTATTTTTCGAAGACCACAGAAAGGATTACAATGTAATGAGGCGCAATTTTGCTTAACCACCATCATGAAATTGAAAGATGATATCCGGGCAGCAATAAGAAAGATGAAATTAGGCAAAGCAACAGGCCCAGTGGAACTTGTAGAAGCACTTGAAGACTATGGAATTGATAAGATCACAACATTAATCAATGGAATCTATGGCATAGGTCAGATTTCACCAGAGATCTCCAAATCTATATTGATTGCACTGCCAAAGAAATTAGGGGCAACAGAGTGTGAATTGCATAGAATGATCAGTCTTATGAGTCATATCACCAAAAGTCTTTTAAGAATCATCATGATGTGTGTCAAATAAAATCAAATCAGAAATACACTGTAGCAGATGATCAGTGTGGCTTTGGGGAGGAAAAAGGTACAACAAATGCAATCTATACCCGACAAACTATAATTGAACAAGCTCTGGAGGTATATCTGTGCTTCATTGACTGCACCAAAGCATTTGACAAAATACGACATGATGAGATAAACACACAACCAACACAGTTGTAGATAAATGGAAAAGACCTACGATTGATCCAAAACATGTACTGCGAACAAACAGCATCAATCCAAATTGATGGGGAAATCAGCTAATTCCAAAAAATAAAACGTGGTGTCAGACAAGGATGTGTGCTTTCCCCAGACTTTTTCTCTCTTTAAGGTGAAATTATGTGAAACCTAGAAGGATATACAGGAATTAAAGTAGAAGGGCACAATGTTAACAACTAGAGATAAGCTGATGATACTGTATTTATTGCAGAAAATAAAGAAGACTCAACGATTATTAGATGTTATCTCACTCAACCCCGAGCTATTTTTAGGTTTACAAGTGTTGAAGGCCAGTGTTTCAGGGCAGTTTTAAAAAAATTACTATGACATTCCTAATTAATCAATTTACATGTAATTTGGCTTTTTAATGTACACAATTTTTATATAACTGCCCCCCCCCCCAAAAAAAAAAAATTAATCTGTTAGTATTATGTAATTTCCTGCATTGTAGATCTAGTGTGGCTGTGCCTCTCGTAAACGACCTTAGGAAAAAAAAATTCGTAAACAAAAAGTATCAGCTCTTTTCCACTCTTGTCTTCACAAATTGGAAACTCAGATTCTTTGCTTGCGTAGAGGGTATTCACTTAAGCGGTAGACACAATAGGAGAGAGAAAAAAGTATTAATGGCCATTCCGTGTGCTGCACGGGATCGGTTACCCAAGAAAATTGCTGACCCCGTCATCCAGTGAGTTAAGAAAGCAGAAAGAAAGGCTTGGAATTGAACAGCAAAAAGGCAGAAGTAATGGTTGTTGGTTGAAACAATGAATGTACACAGATTAGCATCTCTGTCAACGGGAATAAATTCAAGCAAAGGGACCAATTCAAATACTTGGGTACTTTAATGTTAAGTGATGGACGCAACAACATTGAAATTGCATTTTAAAAGAATATCGCAAGCAAAACAGATTTTTCAGAGACTGAAATCAATACTAAGAAATGACCACATCTCAATTCACACAAGAAGAGCCTTGGAGAGTTATATTGAATTCATTCTGATGCATGGATGCAAAGCCTGGACAATTTCAAAACAGGAACATAAGAAATTGGAGGCAAAAGCAATGTGGTTCCTTTGGAGCATGCTATAAATCTCATGAACTGTGAAGTAACCAAACGAAACAAGTGTTACGAAAAGCCGACACAACAAGATCACTCATAAATAGAAAATGTAAATGCCAAGCAACTTTTATGCCCATGTGATGAGGGGAGAGAAACTAGAACATTTTGTGACAACTAAAATGATCAAAGAAAAACGCAACAGGGTAAAACAGCCTGAAAGTGGAAAGATGTTGGATGGACTAAATTTAACAAAAAGGCTCAAAATAGAAAGAATGAGGCACTAAAAGTGACGAGGGATAGAGATGTGTGGAAGTTCATGATCGCCTATGCTAGAGCATGACACCTGTTTGAGGGCTTACTACTTACTTTAATCATTTTTGCAAGATTTTACTAAGTACATAGGGAGGGTTGAGGAATATTTAACACATAATACAGCAAAGAAGTTGATATTGTGTAATTCACTAATTTGTGATAATTTTCATTCCTTAATAAGAATATACCTTTACATTTTAGGACCAATGTGTTTCCAATTTTTGCATTGCTGAATAAGTCAGGTTGATTTCAAAGTGATTAAAATTATAAAATGGGTTCATGGTTGACTAGGGACTTGGAGCAAAACTACCAAAGAAAGCCTGGAGTATAAAAAACTTTTAAAAGTCTTTCATTGGCATCACTGCCATAATCAAAGCATCAGCCTGCAGGTAGTTCATGCTTGGTCAATATTATTAGGAAAACTGATAGATCAGCAAGTATAAAACTAAGGCGAAAAAATGCGAATTTAAAAGGGTGAAAAGCAAGAATAACGTGGGCTCTACATGGGACTGATTATTAATAAGCTTGTGTGTAAAGTAATCAAATCTCAGAAATAGAATGGAAAGCCAAAAAGCGCCTATTTTGCTTCTGCAAAGTTCATGAATGAACTAAATTTATAATTGTCACTGTTAGCGGTAACAGTCTGGAATGAGTCTCTAACTTTAATTCTTCTCAGGATTCAATATTTCTACCTGTAATTGATTGTAAACCTATATTTTTGTACACTGACTTTGTCAAAGAAAACTGTCAACGCTGAGAGGCGAAAAAATGCAAATTGATAGGGTGAAAAGCAAAAATAACATGTGGGCTCTAGATGAAACTGATTTTCAATAAGCTTGTTTGTAAAGGAACCAAATCTCAGAAATAGAACGGACATGAACCAAGGCCCCTTGATAATGGTATACATCTATTGTCTGTTGCATGTAAGTGGTTTATTCAGAATTCTCAGTTTGGTGTCATTATGGCCATGATGAAACTGTGATTTCATTAGTTCATAATTGATAGACTACATCTGCCCTCTACTCTAGCACTACTTGCCAATAAGGGTAAAAATGCCATATAAAAAATATATTGTACCAATCAAGGTTTTGATTAAAACATCAAGTCAATACTAATTAAAAAAAGCATGGTTTGTGCCATAAGAATTAAGATCATAATAGGCCCCAAGTATCCCACTGAGTAAAGAAAAAGCACCTAGTCTACTGTAGTCTTCATAAAACAGAAACAGAATGTAATAAAACCCATTTTAGTTTTGTCGATAGATCCGAATTAGGATAACAATAACATTAGTTTAAATTAAGAATTAAATATTGATTCAGGACTTAAAGTGAGATCCAGATCAAGTGGAGTAGTCGTGTATCAGCAAGAGGTGGTGGAGCAGAAGTGATAATGGTGGTAGTAATACTAATCTGGCCCTGCAATTTTTCGCGGCCGCCATGGCAAAATTTTCGTTTTTTTTCTTTTCGTCTCTATTAGTATTTAAAAAAATTGCATGTTGTCTTACTGACTGTATTGGGTTTACAAAGAGTCCATGCATCCTTATACAACACCACGTGGTGTTGACTTTAAGCAAAATGTCCCCAAGCCGTGGACTATATCAGAAAATCATATACTTGAACAAAGAAGAGAAAAAACAGAACTGCAGTATGGTGTTGACTTCAAGCGGATTCCATTGTAGCTACAAATGGCAATTTAAATTTCAAGAAATCTATTAAATCAGTCATAAGTATTATATAAACCCAATCAGCAGTGGTTAAAAATAGGCTTTAGTGAAAATGATTGCAAACATCACTACTCTGTCACTCTGTGGGATTCAAAACCTCACCTCATGTTTCATGAGTGGACATCTATTGCCTGACTATATATACTATACATCCCTAAAAAGAGTTTTCCAGTGAAGGCATTTACTAAGCCTAACTTAACTGGATGTTCCCATTAAGTTATCATGTCATTAATTTGAAATGATTTTCGACATTCAATCAGTCAGCAAACATGTATCATTAAGTCTAACTTTGGTGGCATGTAAAACTGACAAAGCGCCTCAACCAAAGATTCTGCTCCACACACTTCTCTATGTTCATGACATAATGGCTTTCTGTTATGAAAAAAATTAATGGACAACTTGCATAACTCTTCAATGAAATTTTCTTTCATCATTCTTTGCAACACAAGACTTTTGGATTCGTCATGGCACAATATTAAAACTAGACAAATAAAAATCAAGAGAAACCCCATTGTAAATAACCTGCAGGACTATTTATTTTGTAAGCAAACTTTAGAAGGTGGTATGTGGCCTGCTGGCAGTGAAACGAGGAGCATGCAGTTTTCGGTTAACTCTGTGGGTCAAAGGAAACTTGATCTTGGAGTTCTGTAAACATAAAAATGAAACAAAATTCATAGTGTGTTTAAATTAATATTCTACTGGGGTAAAGAAACAAATCATTGCAATGAAATTTCTTGATATTTACACATACATGAACAATGAATAAAACTGAAATACATTACAATTAACTCAACCCCACCTATATCGCGTGTATGGACCACTATATTGTGTACCTATATCGCCCGTTTATTTTCACTTTCTGGGCGCCTTTCTTTAAAAAAAAAAAACACTTCAAAATTGATCAATTTTGTCCGCGATTTTTGGCGATTTCAAGGCCTAGGCTAGATCTTAACTTGAATTAGGATGGATGACCACTAGTCATCTTAGGGATGCTACAGAGATCCTTTATTTTGGTTATCTGCATGGTTATCCCTTCAATCAGTATGAAAATAATGACCATGGCCCATTTGAGATCGGGAGTCAGATTGTGATGTTGAGATGGTGGTGAAAAGACTGAAATGGTGGCAGAGTCAGCCTGAAGTGAAGGAGAAGTCTTAGAAAATTGGTTTACTGTCATTAAGCCTTGTTTTATTTAAATTCAAGACCTCGTGTTTTTTATAGTTTATTTCATAATTCTATCTTGTTTTGTTAGACTTTGTTTGTAAAGGTATAGATCTATTCTTTGTATGGAGTTACTTCCTTCTCTTAGGATCAGGGCTTTACCTGAGCTGAAGTTACTTAGGTGGGGTTGAGTTAAGTATGAGTCTTTCTATTCATCTATCATACAGTGCACACCACTTATATCAACAACTCCTATATCGACGTATTGCGTATATCAACATGCTTTGATAAGTCCGAATTTTTCCCACACTTGTTTGTAATTACAGTTCTCTATATCGTCAATCTTTCTCTCCTATTGTCTTATATCGACATCGATAACATCAAGGTAACGGGGCAAAAGAGGCCCAGTGACAAGAAAACAAGACCTCATTCACATCTTTGTCTTGCTCCGACCGAATGCCTATAGGAGGGGTGGGAGGTGAACCATAATGCGAACAATGGAGCGGTTGTGTGGGGTATCACAATTGATGTTTCACAGGGAGAGGTGGGGCTTAGCCTAATGGGCTGAACAGTAGGTGTGATGGGACCTTGAATGGGGAGGGAGAAACTATGAGTGCAAGGGAAAAGCCATAAGTGTTTGTCAATTTATTTAGAACAAAGGAAGTAACAAAAAGTGTATAAGCCATAACAAGAGTAGTTGCTTCTCTTTGAGTATAAAACTATATGTTTAAAGAACCTGTAATGTGCTAAAAATACTGTATTTAAATCAAGCATCTTTATATCGACTTTTTTGCTTATACCAACAAAGAAATTTTGGACCCTTATATGTCGATATATCAGGAGCACACTGTATTCTAATGACCAATCACATCTATTTCTTTAAGTATCATTTTGTGGTGATGAAAACCAAGCAGTATTTATTTAATTCAAACCTTTCTCTTTGATATGGCACAGGTTTTAGGCAAAAAAAAAAAAAAGAAAAGAAAAGAAATAAATCATTCAGTCTTATAAAGCGATTACAGGTTAACCCCAGAGAATGGCCTTTATCTGACTTACGTGAAACTGCAAGGTATGTGGCCGTCTGCATTTGCTGGCTGGAATCTCCTCCACACGGATGATGTGGATGGAATGGGCTCTGGCTCTATGTCTAGCTCCCATATCACGATCTGAGAGTTAAAAGCATATTAAAGCTTATAACATTCTTTCTTGTAGATTTAGGCAAATATGATGACAGGCACGACCCAAATTGGTTCTTATCACATATAAAAAACAAATAGAACCGAAAGAGATTTTCTTAAATAGTTTGCCTAACTTGTAAGCCATAAGTACGTAGGTGACAAAAGAGTCATCCACAACTGGTGTTTCAGCAGATTTTAAAACCGTCTTTTTCGGTTGACAATATTGCAAGTATGTTACTCTCAACTTGTCTATTCTGTGATCACAGCAAAACTGGCGATTGTTATCTCATGCACTAATGTAATATATAATATTTTTCTCTATTACTATAATGCCCTGTTCCATTAAAGATGCTAGTTCCAGAAATGCATAATTTTACAGCACTAATATTTATAAATTTTGCATAGTCTAGGGAGGTGATCTTAAATGAAATGGAAAAAAATGTTGCTTCAAATTTTCTAAGACCTTTTGATAAAAATAATTTTAAATTTACGCTCGGCGCCTTCCCTCTTTGAACCCTTTTAATATGAAATCAGCCCTATTCTTCTCATCGGCCTTTTAGAAAACAGTTAAGTTGGAGCACTCAATGCCAAGTCAAAGAGAAGTGGACAAGAAATAGCAATGTAAACCATCAGTAAGTGGGTGATGAAGTAGTCATCCATAACTGGTGTTTCAGTTTCATTGAAAACCATCATCTGGTTTACACAAAACTATAATTGATTAAAAAATTTCATAGAAAATAAAAACAATCTTTTTTTTTTCAATTACACACAGGGAGGAGGTGATTATCAAATTTCCTTCACAAGAAATCTCAGAGAAGATTAACTTTAGATCTCCTTAGTATTGCGTCTAAACATCAGTAAAAACTGATAAAAATTGACGAGCAGTAAATTATGAATGTGCGTCTTTAGCTCAAATATTTCACAGGCTGACATTTTCAATTATTTACATGAATATATTACAGATAAATTTTGTTCACTTAAGGTAATTTAAAGAAAAAAAAAAGAAATTTTGTAAAACAATGCTAACTGGCATATAATCATATAACTTGGGGCATTCAGAAAGGAGAAATTCACAAGAAATCACAAATTTGTAAACCATCAGTAAGTGGGTGATGAAGTAGTCATCCATAACTGGTGTTTCAGTTTCATTGAAAACCATCATCTGGTTTACACAAAACTATAATTGATTAAAAAATTTCATAGAAAATAAAAACAATCTTTTTTTTTTCAATTACACACAGGGAGGAGGTGATTATCAAATTTTCTTCACAAGAAATCTCAGAGATGATTAACTTTAGATCTCCTTAGTATTGCGTCTAAACATCAGTAAAAACTGATAAAAATTGACGAGCAGTAAATTATGATTGTGCGTCTTTAGCTCAAATATTTCACAGGCTGACATTTTCAATTATTTACATGAATATATTACAGATAAATTTTGTTCACTTAAGGTAATTTAAAGAAAAAAAAAGAAATTTTGTAAAACAATGCTAACTGGCATATAATCATATAACTTGGGGCATTCAGAAAGGAGAAATTCACAAGAAATCACAAATTTGTAAACCATCAGTAAGTGGGTGATGAAGTAGTCATCCATAACTGGTGTTTCAGTTTCATTGAAAACCATCATTTGGTTTACACAAAACTATAATTAATTCAAAAATTTCATAGAAAATAAAAACAATCTTTTTTTTTCCAATTACACACAGGGAGGAGGTAATTATCATATTTTCCTCACAAGAAATCTCAGAGAAAAGTAGCTATAAATCTGCCTTAGTATTGCGACAAAACATCAGTTAAAAACTAAAATTGACGAGCAGTAAATTATGATTGTGGGTCTTAAGCTTAAATATTTGTAACAGTTGTTACAGTTATGGAATTTTCAAATACTCAAAGATGATGGTAATTGATTTAACTAAACATCAGAATTTTCTTCAACATGTTACTGAAATCAGAGTGACTTATCACTAATTTGTTCTTGAAAAGATCTATTGTTTCAAAATTTTGTAAAATAGTGCGAACTGGCCACATGATAACTTTATCACTACCTTTAAATTTATTTCCTTCCAGTAAAAACAGTAAAAAGGCACAAATAAAGTTTTTTTTAGTTCTATTCAAAGAGAAGTTTTATATAAACTTGTTAAGAAATCATTAGGTCAAGTTTCCCCGGCACATCAGAAATTATTATACATTTAAATATAATGGCAACATAGGTTTCTTGCTCAGAAAATTTTTATGCTGTAATCATTGATTCAGCGGATTGACAGATTAAATGACTCATCATGGCAAGAAGACCATACCTTAAATGAAATGAAGCTAGAAAGTTTCATTTATTTTCATCAGACTTAAAATTAAAATGATTATTTCGTTGGAAAAAAAAAAAAAAAAAAGGAAAAAAAAGCAGGTTTTTATTTTAATACATAACAGCAATTTGTGAAACACCCCCATTCCCTTTTTTCCTATAAATAAAAAAAAAAAGTTCAACAATACATATATGACCCATTAGCCTTACCAAACCAATCACTTGCATTTAAAATATTCCCAAGAAAATTCATTAGATTTTTATTATTCTTTTGAATATACTGGCTAGTGATATGTAACGCTTCCAGTGACATTTTGATGTTCAGGTTTTTTCATTTTTTAATCTTACTATTCATCCATCATAAACAAAAAACAAAAACAAAACAAAAAATAAGTGATGAAAATAAGACATGTGACCAATTACCAATGGCATTTTTCATTTATATAAAAACAGCATTCAATAATTCCAGCTTGTAACAACCAGATTCACTTCAGGCTCCAAATGAAGAGACCGAAGGCGACTGGCTGTATTTCTTTAGCACAGATGATGAACAGAAAAGACAAATATCATAGGCTGTTTCAGTTCTGTGCTCAAACAAACCACTAAAAGATTTTTAAAAACTTGATTTTTGATACACACTAATAGTAACAATAATTTCCTGAAGATGAATAAAGCCCCAATCATGAAAAAGCATTAATAAAACAGAACTTACAGCACTGGGTGACAGCCTTAGCACAGGTCAAATCTCTGTACTCTCTGTACATGTTATGGGTTCCACTGCGAGAGTTGTAACGAAGCCATACACCAAAATTTTTAATCGTCAGTGGTCTTCTTTCCAAAACCTGTGGTTATAGAACAGTTACATGACCCACATTTCACTATACAGTAGAATTACAATCAACAACAGCAATTTTACTAATGCATTGATTATTTTGCATCGTTTCTAAGTAATAATTAGTTCTAATTACTCAGAACTTTTTAGCATTTTACACTAAAGTAATTTGATTTGGTTTATTTTTATTTTTCTGTAGTTCTCTGTGCATCTTCAAAAGATTCATAGGAAAAATCTATAGAATCAAAAGCACTGAAAAGCTTAAAAGATACACTAGTTTTAAAAATTCATAATAAACATTTTCTAATTTTCAAAATTTAAAAATAAAAATTGCTTATTTCTTAACAGACTAACCCTGTTGCAGGCAACTATTTCTCCAGTGGCCTTCTTCAGCTTTCTCAACTGACTGAGGAAATACCAGAACCTGCTTTTTGCTACTGCTTTATCAGGAGCAAAGATCCTCATCTGGTACAGAGCGGGCGTTCTGTTCTTCTCAGATGGTAGGCCACGGCCTATCACCTTAAATTCTTGGAGCTGTGAAAAGAACGAAAATATTTTTATGCACTGAAATTTTACATAATTACTGATACAGGTTCGCAAAAGAAAACAATGAAATATTGTCACTGCAAAGAAGCCTTTTTTTTTATGTGTGAAGTTGAATTTTAAAGCTCTTCCACACCCATACACTATGCTGAATTTGGACTCATGAAATGAAATGCATGAGACTTTCCCACTAAGCAGAACTAAAACCAGATAAACCAAAACCAAGTCTTTCAAGATGCATAGAGGAAATATATTAGGGGTTTATCTCTTTGATAAAAAGTCAAGGGTGAAACAAACCCCAGTAACACAGAAAACATGTAATTTTACCGAATATGAACAGATTTATTATATCATAAATCATAAGGCATTTAAACCTTCTCTCTCCATATTTTCAAGTGTGCGGATGTAAATACTGAATTACTTAACAAAAAGCAGTAATTTAATTGTTTCCTGTCTCTTTAAAAAATACCCAAGGTTTTCCTAAAGAATAATTCTTACTTTTACATAGAGCTATGTATAGTCCAAGGAATTGTCATGAGCCTCTGATATCTTAATTTGGTAGTGGGGAGGAGAGAGATGAGAGCAAGGAGGGGAAAGACAATAACTCAGAATAAGCAAACATTTAAGACTTGTTCAGTCTCACATCTAAGTTGAAGCCTCAAGAGTCAGTGCATAGTTCATTTGAAATTATGTAGGTACAACTAAAGATGGACAGTATAACTAAGCATAGATTGAGGAGGCATGATACAGTATGATACAGTAAGGCAGTAGAGGAGAAAAAAAATAAATCAAACCAAACTTACAAGATCTGCTTTCCAGGCTTGCCGTTGTCTAAAACAACTCAGAGAGATCAAGTAAAAAACTTGTTTAACAATCTCAACCTCAGACTAGATGCTTAAAAATTGGACCAGTATCAGCATGTCAAAAACCACCGATAACATACACACACCACGCTGCATTCACAACTCATGCCTCTCTTTACATCTTAATGAATTCCCACCTTTCTTATTCCGCTTTACAGTTACAATAGGCTGTGATAGACCTGTAACAAGACTGGTTTAGTCTAATGCTGGTAAAGAAATTTCTTCATCAAACACCTCCATGGCTGTAATTCACATGATTTAAGAAAGACCAGAGGCAGAGATCATGCCTAGTCTTTGTCAGTATTCCGTATTGAGGGAGGAGGCAAGTAAGAAGGAAGGGAAGGGCCATGTGGTAGAATCACTGCTGTCTATTTCTTTTATTTGCTCTTCTGTCTTTGTAACAGCCACATGCCAAGAGAACAGGTTCCTCATGTATCAGTAACCACAAGCATCCATTTTGAAACATGGTACTAACAGAGGTGCTTAAGTTGCAATTTGTTTTTCACACCCCAAGGGCTTTGAATCTCCTCTCAGTAGTCCAAAGAGGGAGAAATTTTCAATAGTTGAAATTCTTGTAGTGATAATAGGCTTGCCTAAACGCTACCAAGGCTACCAAGAATCTGAGCTAGGGCGTTCAGAAGATGGTAATACCACTGTGTTGCCGTCCCGGTTCTATGTTGACAGAGCGGCCATAATAATGGCCAGATTTACACAGCATATTAAAATGGAGGCACTGAACTAATCAAGTTATTATCTTGCAAAAATCTATGGGCAACTTCTTCAGTAGAGGCATTTCCGTATAAAATATTGAACTTGTTTTGGATACTTTTTAACTGGTTGCATCAAGATTTTTTTGGATAGTTTGACACAGTTATAGAAGGCTTCATTTTGCATTCACGCTCACAGCGTTGGTATGGACAACTATAGCCTAGGCCTAAAGAATAGCTTCACGCTGTAAGCGTGGGAATGGATGCAAAGAGTTAATAAGCAGTAACTATCTGGCCATTTGTGATTTGTTTAACATCCAACCAGTAATGCAATACTGCGGTATTACCCAGAAGATAATATGCTCGCCAATGAATCCCTAATTTTAAGTGGTGATAGGCCCTAAAGCAACCAGCCTAGGCCTACATTTTAAGCACACCGCAAAGCCAATAATACTGCAGTTTAGCTGTCCCAGATGGATGGAAATAAATCACGCCACAAATGACCAGATTGTTATTAAAAATAGCCAAAACATTTTAAACAAGTTCAATAATTTTTGCAATATAGGGCCTAGGCCTATATTATAATTTGATTAGCCTACACCAGTGCCTCCATTTTAATAATAACATGCAGTGAAAATCTGGCCAGTTGATTGTATCCACCATGGCCGCACTGTCAACATAGATCGGGGACCGCAAAATTGCGGTATCACCATAAAGCTTGGTTATGCTAACAGCCAAACTTATAGGCCTTATAATAAATTACATGAATTAGAAGCTGCCCAGAAGCAGGGTTAAACTCGGTATATTTTTTTCCCTTGTGAAAACTTTAGTTTAGATCTAGACTGTGGTAGCCAATCAGTAAAATATCGAATAATGCCTATTCCATTCAAATATTTTCCTTAACGCCTATAGTATTGTTAGACTACACTTTAAGTATAAATAAATCTAAAAGTAGACTTCGCAGGCCGAGACCCATATCAGTATCACTTGGCAAACGGTGTGAGACATGGTGGTCAAAGCATGTCTTTCCTGTCAGGAAAGGGAAACTTAACGACGAAGCCTGCAGATATAATGGTATTATTTCTTTCCTGTGCAACACTATGTTACAAATAAATGACTTTAACATCGTTAGTTAAGGTAAATATTTAGCCCAACTATGATAGCTTACCTCGCCTTTGGCCTTCATGTTGTTCACGTTTATCGGAAAAAGGAAGTTGAGAGAGGGTGCATGCCCTGATTTTTGTTACAAAATCAAAGATAAAAAGGTCAGAATCAGACATGGCTCGATTTATTTCGAAAAATATGTTATTTACTGTTCAAGGCATTTTGTATTCTCTTATGTTTATATAACTTTGTTCTAATTAGTTTTTATTGAACGCTTAAGTTTTTAGTTAGTTAATTTTCCTTTTTTATTCTCTGCATAATCCTATCTTAAAGAAAAAGAAAATAAGATGACGCTAAATATGGACATTTTTAAGTTAGAGTCTGCACTGTATGTTTCTTCGTTTTCGCTTTTATCGAAATTTTATAAAGACATGTATCTAAATGATTTTCTTGAAATTTGCTTTTTTTTTCTTTAAGTCAATATTTGTTGTTGTAAATATACACAACTAATCGACCAAAGAATATCTTTTTTTATTTTTAATCCATACTCTGAATTAACGAGAAAAATACCATTTCTAACTACCAGAACTTATAAGTAAGTAACAGAGAAAGGCAAAAGGTGTTCTATGGTCAATTATTTTTTATTAATTGTCTTTATAATTTTTTTCGGAAATAAGCTACGAATCTAAGCTTACTGAACCACTTAAGTGTTGTTGCCGACTGCCGCTTTGACTAAGCAAAATGCTGCAGATAGCATTTCAATATTCAATCTTTCTCCGCTTTCAAAAAAAAAAAAAAAAAAAAAAAATATTAGCTCGCATATGTAGTATAAAATCGGGTTATTGATACGGTTTTAAGTGAATGAAGTCTTCATTTTTTTCATCAATTAAAATTGTTTAAAAGTGTGGTTTATATTCCCTTGAAACGTTCATTTTATGTCATTTATAACATAACATCATTTTACACGTGTGCTGCTAATACTGTGGTGTTCCATAGCCGTGTTTCTATACAACTATTCAAACTTTGTTTTGCAAGTATGACAGAAATTTGAAAGCGTTTGAGCCTTTTAATTCAGCCCCAGACAGTATTTGTATGTGTGTGTGTGTGTGTTAGTGCTCCTTTTTTTTTTCCTTTGGTGGGAAATGGGATTGCTTTCCTTAATGGGCATAATTCTATTGGGCCTGTTTTGCTCTGTTTGTTTTATTTTCAGCTTTCGCTTATTTCATTTACATAAATTAATGGCGATGTATTTTTATGCAAAATTACATCTAAATCACAACGGGCTTTGACCTGTAGGCAACAGTGACGTCACAAAGGCTGAATTACAAAACGAACTCATATTTTTGCATTTGATACCCTAGAAAATTAGGTCTGTTTATGTTCTTACCAAAACTCTGAGCGTAAGCAGCGATAAAAGAAAAAGAATCGTATTCTGACATACATAGATCTCTCAATTGTCCACACCATCGTCTGTAGGCTTCCATGATTAAGCGATTTTAACATAGATGTGCCACAATAGTATATTAATCATTTTTTTTTTTTAATTCTCTTTATTTTCATATTTAAGAACCATCACTTTGAAGTCCGTTTTAAAAAAAAATTGCTCCTAATCCCGTTCTGCAGGAACAGAGCTGATTGTTTGGCCTTGTAAAAACTAGACTAAACAGTTAAAACTAGACTAAACAGTTAAAACGAGACTAAACAGTTGTTTGATACTATCAGCCCTTCATAAGGTGAACTGAGGCAACTGAAACAAGATACATGTATCGAATTTCAAATTAAGTCTAAGAAAGTGAACAATCACGCTTATAACAACACAACAAGCCTCGGTTTTAATGATATTTGTAGATGACAAAAAGCTCCGACACATTGGTTTTTAAATTTATCAATTAAAGAGCTAGTCTTGTTTGTTGAATATTCAGTTTGGGGCCCATAAACATCAAAGAATTTACTCTGATAAGTAATAAAACCTGCTTGTAGCAGATTCGACGGTACGATATTCTGGTAGAGTTAGATGATAGTTACTGGGTTCGATGAAACATATGGGTGTGTGGAAAGATGAAACGCTGCAAATAAGAAAAAAAAACCTGGCATTAAAATTAATCTCTGAATTATATTATTAACCCGTCTCTCTCTTCCAAACACGTTCTGTCTCTCACACAGTCTCTCACTCACTCAGTCTCATAACAAACCACTCTCTCTCTCTCTCTCTCTCTCTCTCTCTCTCTCTCTCTCTCTCTCTCTCTCTCTCTTTCCCTCTCTCTCTCTCTCTTTCCCTCTCTCTCTCCATGTCCCTTTCAGACGCCCAACGAGGGCGCAGCAGAGACGGAACCAACAGACGAAGAAGTACCGACGTCGAGGACCCTGTATCTCCACGCCTTGTGCTCGATTTACTAGCAGAAGATTGGTCTCCACTGAGGGAAGGAGCTGAAGAAGCGCCTGCTGTGAAAAAGGAAGAGACAAGAAGGTAACCCATACTCTTTCATTGGCCTTGTCCTTGCGACTGTTATCTCAAACTTATAACATTCCTCTACTCCAGCGCTATCTCCACGACCCGCCCCAGCAGGAAGCCATCACAAACGACATTGACCTCGCCAGTTTCAGGTTCCGGCACAGGCATCTGTCCTACTCGAGCGGGTCACATGACTTCGAATATCTGCCCACATCATCGGTGTCCTCACCCTCTCACGAACCTCAAGATCCGCAGCCAGATGCCTTCGATGGTACGTCAAGTGACCATTAAAAAAGCTTTCTCGACAAGGACAAGGGTTTATTTTTTTATCAAACTTTGCCAAAATTTGAAATTCACTCGGTAAAAAACATTGCTGTGTAAGATGCTATCTCAATCATGATAAATCTTATTATTTTTCCAGATTTTTCTGAAGAGTTCGAGAGTATCGCCATCAGACGGAGGCTCACCGACAACACAGCATCGTAAGAGAAGTTACCGACGATTTTTAGTTTAAAAAATTCTCTTACATAAAGAGTAAGGGGTGGGCGGGGGGGAGAAGAATCTCAGAAGTGTTTTATCGTAGCATATCTAATACCAGATCGTTAAAAGCAAAAATCAAATGAGTAAATGAAGGTGTCACAACATAGGTTTTTATTCCTAGTTTTACAAAATTTCGAGTTATTTGTTTGTATTGCCAAAATTTCCGCAAACAACCCGAGGTGCAAAAATTATTGTTTCAAAGACAATAACTTCTTTTGATTAGTAAACCATTGCCATAGAGCTTTGAATTCATCGACGCGTCCTTTTGCTCTAGAAATTGACAAAAGCTTCTCGATATCTCAGCTAGTAAGTCAAGGCATTTCAAGTCTTTAGTATTTATGTAGTTTTTTTTTCTTTTAAGACATTAAGGGCCGGAATTCATGAACTGGGTATTTTCCAAATGGTGTAAACTGAAACCTTATTACGTATCACAACGCGCCATTAAGGTTCTGACCATCTATCAACTAATACCAGCTTAGGACTAGCCGGGGTACAATCAGAAAACTTCCAAAAAATATCACTGTTTTCTACACGCTATAATTATCGATTTGGATGAGTTTATTTGATTTTAATGATGTAGTTTGAGAAGCAAGATCGAGGGCAAGTTCAAGAGGTACTTAATTGAGAGATAAACATATTGGCGTTCGGTGTTTTTTTAATCTGCGCAAAAAATGTATTCTGTTGGTGATTTTTCTTTCATTGAGGAGGATGAAAGAGTAGCAATATAGCAATGCAGTTAAACAAATATTTTTGCTTTGTTGAAATCCTGAAATAAACTTTATTGTTACAAAATTTTACCCTGAATGTAATCTTGTTTTTTCTTTTCCTTTTTTTGTTTGTTTATGTGCGCTCGTAGTTTTTCGGTCAAATTATTATAAATTTTTAAGAATAAATTTGCAATTTGGCACCTTGAATTTACTATCGTCTTAAACGTAGCATAACAACTTTCTTTGATTGTGCGCTTTTTTAATGAAGAAAAATGGCTTTTCTTGACTTCAATATATAATTGTCTATGCAGATAGCTTTGTCGAAGGGTTTAACATTTAATTAGAAAAGTAAGTAAAAACAAATTAAAGCGAAAATTCTCCGAAAAAATAAAAAAAATAAAATTGTAACAATGAACAAATCTCTCAATTCAGTATACATAGCTCATATTGAGCCAGTTTCTTACTACAAAATTTATCAGCGCACTCTCCGGAAATTTATTCAGAGCTGATGTGCAGTGAATGATACATAACTATGGGTAAAGCTACACAATGCCCTGATCAGTAGAGCGTTGTTGTAATAAGCAGACCCGTGGTTCAATCTGTGGCTAGACCATCCTGGTTATGTGATCGCGTCCTGTCTAACCAGTCCTAGTCTTATGGCTAGACCATCTTGGTTATGTGATCGCGTCCTGTCTAACCAGTCCTAGTCTTATGGCTGCACCATCTTGGTTATGTGATCGCGTCCTATCCAACCAGTCCTATTCTTATGGCTACACCATCCTGGGTATGTGATCGCGTCCTATCCAACCAGTCCTAGTCTTATGGCTAGACCATCCTAGGTATGTGATCTACTACTACTACTACTACTACTACTACTACTGCTGCTGCTGCTGCTGCTGCTGCTACTACTACTACCACTACTATTACTGCTACTGCCTCTTTACTATTAATTACTACTATTTCTGTTGCTGCTGCTACTTTTCATTTACGTTAGGTTCTTTACTAATTGACTCTAATAGTTATCGGTGTAGCAATGTTTCACAAGGTTCCCAGTTCTTTTATTTCACTGGTTATGAAATTAACGAAGACAAAGTCTAACGTGTCCTAGCTAGATTGCCCTTAAATCAGTCACTTACTGCACAAAAAGTTATGCATAAAAAAAGCTGCCCCCAACGTGCTTACTTGTATCCATCGTTTGAAATGGCCAGGGCATTCCTCTGACATCATCACAATGCATTCACTCCCTGACCGGAAATTAAGTTAAAACAGTGAACTCCACCCATAAATGACTCAAAATAGAGGGAGAAAGGGCAATAAATGCAACATTAAAAACCAAACTGTAAATAACCAATTTTAAACTTAAATAAGAAATTAAAGAAATAGGGCGGAAAACGGCAATCAGTGCTATATTACCTGACATATCCACGGCTGAGACTATCACATTTACACTTAAAAAAAAAAAAAGAAAAGAAAAGCAGAGCACAGAGTATTTTTGACAGAAGAGACTCATACTGTCATAGCTAATGCTGAGAGCATTAAATTTTACAAACAAGTAGGAAAGAGAGGGTGAGGTGGTGAACACATGGACGGTACATTAGCAAAGAGAGAGAGGGGGGGAGGGAGGGAGGGAGGGGGAGAGAGAGAGAGAGAGAGAGAGAGAGAGAGAGAGAGAGAGAGAGAGAGAGAGAGAGAGAGAGAGAGAGAGAGAGAGAGAGAGAGAGAGAGAGAGAGAGAGAGAGAGAGAGAGAGAGAGAGAGAGAGAGAGAGAGAGAGAGAGAGAGAGAGAGAGAGAGAGAGAGAGAGAGGAGAGGAGAGGAGGGGGGGGGGGGTATTAGTATTCACTCATGTTGTCAAGAGGACAACATTCTTTAAATGAAGAAGACATCTCAAGCAAAAAAGTTGAAACTAACTTTAGATGCAGTCTATAAAGCAGTCCTCTTTTCAGTTTATCTCTCCACCGAAATCATAATGGGGTGCTGATGACCCATTACTAATACATAATATTATATATATATATATGTTATCCATATCTGTTATTGTTGTAAAGTTTGGTTTTCTTCAATGCAGTTGCTTGGCTCTAGAGTCTGTTACTTTTTTGATGTTTGTATTTTTTCAATGTAGTTGTCTTTCCCAACTGTTCATTTGAACGGACAATCAGGCTTGTCATACATAAAATTATGATTCACTTTTGAAGTAAACTCAATCATTCGTTTAAGGTTGATTACTCAGAACTGTTAACAAATCTGCCATATTTTTAAACTACAATATTCAAGGCTTGCAAGTGTGTTTGGCAAAATTAGTAAGCAAGTGGAATGTATCAACAGAAATCCTGCAGGCAACATAGTGTTAATTTCGAATTTCTCCCTGTGCTGTAAAAAACAGTACCCACAGCCGGCAGGATATGAGTTTACTTTACTGAGCTTCCCATGAATGGCAATGAATACACAGGTAATGAAAGGAATGAACCAACACTTAAGATACACACATAGCTTTCCCATACAAGTTGATGTACTGGTAAAAATTTCCAAAATTTTAGAACCCCTTTATAATATATATTCGTTCATCCACAGAAAATGAAATCTTTTTTTCCACTAAATTTTCTTCTAATTCACTACGATTTAGATCTAGATGTCGGGGATAGAGTATAAACAGAGTGTTCTGAAACTGATCGGAACAGATCCAAAAAGAAGATAAATTTTCAAAATATGATTTAATACTTGACTTGACCAAGTTTGCATAGGAACATTTTCATCAAATATTTGCTTTTGTAAATTACATGTATAGATCAATATTTCATTCTTTTCCATCACCTTCAAGCCAGATGTTACATGAGCAATTAAAGAATTCATGTTTCTACAAGATGATAAGTATAATAATCTTAAACAAAAGGGACTTTATAATACTCCATTTAAAAAAAGGCATGTTAAAAGTTGTAAAATGTATAGAATGCCCTTAGATGAACACTGAAACTTGGCTACTAGTGAGACGATTTTTTAGTTATACTGCAAAAATCATAAAGATATATTTGCAAAATCAGGATTTAAACAAAACTCTTTAAAAAGCTAAAGAAGTAAAAAAAAAAACATTACAAAACCATTGCTAACAATATTGCAAAGTTTTGGAGATCTCCATAAAATAAAAAAAGTGACTGCCATTTAAAGGAAGCACATAGATTTATGGCTGGGAATTTACAATTTGAGAGAGCCAAAAATAACATTTCTGTATTAGACATGTTATTGGCTTCTCCCTTGGTCCAAGCATTACTCCCTACTATCACAATAGGGAGATATTGTAGTTTCATGGTCATAATAAATCTTTGGTTATATATGTCTCACAACCAGTCTAAATTACTTGATGTTTGAAATCTTGGCATTGAAAGTAATTCATGTATCTCGTGTAAATGCATTGGTCTCAATGTTAATTGTTAAAGAAACAAAAGCATTAGGAAACTTATTTGACTATAATTAAGTAAAACACGTTTTATATCAGAGTTTGGTACACATTGAAATGGAGGAGGCACTTTTGTGATTATTAACTATCATAACTTCTTTCCTAGTATCATGAACAAAAAACACTGTACTTTTCTTAATTGGTTTAAGAATTAAATAACGAGAAAGCAAACATGATAAAAAAAAACATCCTACAATTGATCAGAATTAATGAGCTACAAAAAATCCCTGTCCTTACATAGGTAAATTACTGAGATATGTATGCTTATTCAAAACAACCTTTGCTAAAAATATATTTTGAGCATTCAGGATAAATTCAAATATCACACAATAAAGCTCTGTTCTGCTGGTCTATGGTATAATATTGCCATTATAGTCATAAGTGAATTCTTGTATTATGTATGTCACTTTGCAGTAGCAGATATGTAATGCATAGTTAAATCAATTCCAACATAATGCATTAACTTAATCTATATGCACAACAACACATTTTTGATTTGGAAACAACAATTAACTGATAACTGTATATGCTAATGCCTATACCAGAAAAACACAAAGTGGCCTTTATAGATACAATAAAAAACAGGTGTGATAGAGAAAAGCTCACGAGTCAGGGGAAAAGCAGTGCTGGTTTTCCAATGCCTCATAATGTCATTAAAAAAATATGTGTATATATATGCATCAAAGCCGGAGGAAAAATTCCTAAAAAGGATATAATTTTAAACATGAAAATGATCAAATGCTATTATTTTAGCAAAAGTGAAATTTGATTACAGAAAAAATGATAATTATCAAACTTGATAATATTAAAAAAAAAAGATTTTAAAAAGACAAACTGAAAAATTGATAAAAAGTCCCATTTTAAGATACATAGATGAAATTTATTCCGTTATTCACAATCCTTTCTGCCATTGTTTTATAAAATTAATAACCCCAATGGCACCAATCTCAAAAAAAAAAGAAAATCAAATGAACCCCATGATATCAACACACAATTAACAATGGTTGCTGGAAGATGAAAAAAAGTTTTTACAAGAACCATACTTGAGAAGCAGGAAAGTTTAAATGTTCACAATACGTGTCCACATATATGACTAATTTGTCATGATTACACGACATTCGATCTTTTCGCTCCAAAGGAATAATATGGCTTTAAAAAGTTTCATATTGCTTAAAAAAAAAGGAAATATGGGGGGATAATTTCCTGCTCCTATATCTAAAAATGTGGAATTATTTGTATGTTTACAGTAGAAATGTATTGAAGATGTAAAATTCCTGGAAACTACACAAATATAGCTCATTTAAGAACCTTAAGTTCTAATAACTTTCATGTAAAACTGAATTCTTGTATAAAATCCTGAGATCATTAAAAAAAAAAATCTGTAAAGCAATGAATTTAAAACACCAGCTTTCTTTGCTGTCTTAAAATGCAAAGTCATACAAAAAAAATTCTAAGAATAACAACAAAATCAACCATCATTGTAAACAATCTTTCTTCCTAAGGGTAATTCCATACCCAGATAAATTAATATTTTTACGGTATAATATCAACTTGGAAGATCTGAAACAGTGTGGCTGGAAGTTACATTAGAGAGACACTTGCTGCAAGTCTTACCAAGGCAGCTGAAAAGAATAAGATTAACATTTGAAAATTCAGTGACTTTGCTGGATTGAAATAGTGTTGAAGTATGATTGCTATTATAAATTGCCGCTGAGCGTGCATGCAACTCAAAATTCATTTGGGTGTAGTCAATTGGTGATAGAGGGTGTAGTCAATTGGTGATAGAGGGTGTAGTCAATTGGTGATAGAGGGAGAAGAGAGTGACTGATGAAAAGAGGGATGTACAGAGAGAAAACAAGAAAGACAAGTAATAAGTGACAAAGAGTGCATCAAGGTCAGCTGGTGCACACTGTGATCATAAAGGAATTTATTGCATCTGGTATCGAATCAGATATAGAGTAAGAGGACATGGTACCTGTGCTGCTTACACCATCTTTCTCTTCCCTGCCCATCCTCATTTCTTTTCAATTCCTTATTTGATATGTTTGGATCATACAGTCAGTCTAAGTTTGTTGCTCGTATAGAAAACATGTTTCAGTCCATGTTTAACTTCAAGTAGATTCTAAATCGATCCTATATCATATTTTATATCTTTTAGTAGGAACATAGATAGGTAAAATTAAAGTTTTTAGTCACTTTTAATTCATGTATCCCTTATAATAGTTGAATGCATAAAACATAAAAAATGCTCTCTTTTTTTTTCAATTATCTTGTTGACTGTGATTGCACTTTTTACAGTTGAGAGCTTTAACAACAATATATGTCTATATTATGTGTACAGATCTAGACCTAACTTCATTTTAATCGCAAGCACAATGTAAATCTGTAGACTAAAAAGTGTTATTTCCACCTAATCTAAATACTAAATTATTTTACAACTGAAAGGCTTAAAACACATCTTGTCAGAGCAGAGGTAAGGTTTAGTGGTCTGGGGTGTGTTGGTAAGTCATGCCTGGTCGGCAGCAAATATTAGTTTTGCTAATGTTTTCCATTACTTTGCTTAAAGTAAAGCTTAGCTACACAAAGATCACATCTACCACTTCGACAAAACTGACTTAAATTTACAAGTCATAACTTCTCAGCATAACTAAGTGCTTTGCAAGCTTTAACTACACAATTGTACGCCTCTTTGCTTATGATCCCTATAACAAAATATTTGTCCCCAGTTCCTCTTTCATTTTGCACCACTTATAATAAGTTGAACGAGCAGAATTGAGAAATAAAGCAAAGGTGTATTGAGGTAAAGAATAACAATTATTTCTATAGTGAGAAAAAAACAAAAACTTAAGCAACAATTTCCCTTATCCTAACTCTAAATTGGCAGATAAGATATAAGATGAAAGAACTAAAGAATAGAAAATCACAGAAACATGGACCACATCCACACACATGTATAAAGTTCATTTCCACACATGTATAAAGTTCATCTCCTTTCCTATTCCAGACCAGCCTTCAACACCGTTATGTGTTTAGACTTTTGTAAAATATCCTCACTACATTTGTTTTTTTTCTTACTAACATGAACTGCACATGGGTTAGAAGGTCACCATCGATTTCAGTGAAGCATTTAATTTATAATCCTCAATATTTAAAAAAATAAAATAAAAAAAAAACATGTCAAAGTATCTACAAAAATTATTAACTGATTGATATCGTGAAAACAAAAAGAATTCTTGAAGAGGACTGAATGATAGTTTTATGACTCTTTAAATCTAAAGTAAATCACTTGAAACTGAAATGATTTATCAATGAAAGTGGAAAACAATGACTCCTACTTACAATATAATTTTGGGAATAAACGTTTTGCTAGAATTAGTTGTACTCCATTGTCACAGCTTTTGTCTTTAAATATTCATTCAAAGCCTCCTCCCCTGTTGCAAGGGAAAAAACAAAATGTGAATCATGTTATAGCATCCCTTATAGAGTGAGAATAATGAATTCTTTTGAGTTAGCCAACATAAAAATAATTAAGCCATCTTTAACGATGTACAAATATTCACCCAAAACTGTTTCTTTTTTTTTTATGTTCCATAGTTTATACGATCAAAAAAAGCAAAACCGAAAAGATTTCCCATTCATGCATATCTCATACATTGATTTTGTTTCTGCTGAATTTTATAAATTTTTCTCATTTGAAAAAAAATATGATGTGTTTTGCAGAATGCTGCAAGGCATGCCTCTATAAAAAGCCTTGTAGATTCATGGGCTTCTTAAACAAAAGCACAAGCTAAAACAGATCTTGTATACTCTATCAATTAAATACATATATGTTTATATGGTCATCACTTTTTTTCAAAATCCCTACAATTTCTTACCCAAATCTTTGCCAAAGCCTGACTGCTTGAAGCCGCCAAATGGAGCTGCAACGTCAGTTTTGTTGTATGTATTAATGAACACAGTACCAGCCTGTATTGAGTCTGCCACTCGCATAGCCTTGTCTAAGTCTCGTGTAAATACACCAGAGGCTAAACCAAATTCTGTTGCATTGGCACTTCGCAGCATTCCTTCGATGTCTCTGAGTAAAAAAGGGTAGGTATATGAAGCTACTGAGCTACAATCTTACTATGTCAAACATGGATGATTCTGATACTATAACTAATGATGCTGTGGAACTAATATTGTTTCTAAAGCTGTTACTTTTGTAATTTGAAACTTTGTTCATTACTTTTTATGCATTTTTGGAATGTTACAAAATAGTCACTGAAATGCTCTTATTCATAAACCAGCTTACTTGGTTTTCTAGTAGTCATAGAATTAGATGAACACACCACTGTCATACCAACTGCAGTATTCTGAGTTTTACTTCCTGTGTGAATTATTGTATCTATCTTCTACGTGGATGGTATGCTCATATAAATAGAGGGTCTGCATAAAAACTTATTTGTGGCATAAATCATGGACATTTTTTACTGTCTACCCAATTTAGGTATCAAAATCAATTTTTGTTAGGTTATGTTTTGTCAATGTTTGGGTTAAATCATTTTTTGCGACCAAACACGAGTAGACATGCTGATTACTCAACAGAATTTACATGTGGCCAGTTCAACAGCAGCAGCAAGATGTTAATGCAATTATGCATAAAGTATAAATGAAAACAAATTCTTAAAGTTAAATAAAGAAAAAATACCAGATCAATGCATGTTGCAATTTTTTTCATTCCTGAAGCAAAAATTACTTTCTTGACGGAGAAGGCAGTTATCAAGTAAAAAATAAAATGAGGCAAAAGTTCAAATTCTTTCTTCTATGCAAAAGTTCCTTGCTCACGGCTGTTAAAACAGACCAAAAAGCGGCAACTTAGTTTGCTTCCAGGCCCTACCTCAGACGCCCGCAGTTAGTGGGTGGATCGGTGATCAATCACCTGTCAGGCAGGCTACAACCGCGTGTGCCCGTGCATGACGCTGCACTGCTGTTAAATCTAATTTTCGGATTTTTTACTTGTTTTTGCATCGTAATAAATCTGGCCTCATTAACATTAAGTATATCAAACAAATAATCATTTTAAAGCTGAAATTGTCCTGAATACAACGCTATATTTTTTATCTCTCAATTATAAAGTGTTTAGATGGTGCAGGTGAATCTTCATACTTCTAGTAAAAGAACAGAAAAAAGTCTTGATTTTCATAACACCTCAGTTTAATAGGAATATTTCAAAAGTGAAACAATTTTATCGCTTAAAAATTGTTTCCCGATATTTAAAAGATTTATATAAAGAACTTGTGAAAGTTTCAAGTGCGAAGAGTTTTTCAGTGATTTTATATGATTTTTTTAAATAATTCCACACGCTCGAGTCTGCACGAACTACCCGTAAATGACACTCTGCACTATAGATCTACCTTAGAAGCCTCAAACCAACACTGTATATATGGAGCAGCACTTAGAATCTGAACGCAACCAAAAGCTCCATGAAGTTTGCTGATCTTGTTGTGATAGATCGTTAAGTAGTAGATAGAGGAAACAATCAAAACTTTCTCTGTGCGGACTTATCAATGGCCCGTTACTAACTTTTGGTGTTCACAATCATTTCCAATAACAAAAAAAAAAAAAAAAAAAAGATTTTTACAATATGCTTTTAATATTCTGACGTGAATAAACTCAAAGCACTTAGGCGTCAGAGGTTTGAAGAAAGTTATTATAAAAGCTTGAAAATATTACAAACAGACAGACAGACAGAGAGAGAGAGAAAGAGAGAGAGAGAGAGAGAGAGAGAGAGAGAGAGAGAGAGAGAGAGAGAGAGAGAGAGAGAGAGAGAGAGTGAGTGAGAGAGTGAATGAGAGAGAGAGAGAGAGAGAGAGAGAGAGAGAGAGAGAGAGAGAGAGAGAGAGAGAGAGAGCTCTAGGCACACGCCCTGCCGATTGAAGAACGTAAGGCAAAGTAAACGTAAGACTTACCTGTTAAGGAAGACAATGCGCAATCCTACATAAGTTTCATTTTCGTCTTAGTGCATGTTTTTAATTTTGTTAAAAGCTAACACCAGGCCTCCATCATATATATATTGACGCTCTACAGCTTGAACTACGATGTTCTATCGTTGTTTAGATTTATTATTTTATATCAAAACGCCGTACCAGCGCTGTAAGAAGTGGACTATTATAACTCAAACCCGCATAACTTGGAAACGGAGAACTCTTCGCTAATGCCCATTGGTGGGTGTTAAGATCAACATATGTATGAAATGCTGTAAAAATTTCATTCCAAAAAATTGTTTCACTTTTTCATAAATGTCCCGTAAAAAACGTCACCACCTTATGATTATTCCAGATTCATGTACTTATTAAAACGCTCAATAACTCCATCAATTAAATGAAAAGAAGGGGAAAAAATATATCCTCGTATCGCTGAAATATAGATGTAACAAATTATATGATTTTTGTAGTTCTTCGTTTCATGCATAAGCTTAAATTCTCCATTGTTTTAGTGTGAAAATTAGATCTAAAATCTAAAGTTACGAGGAAAGGGGAATCCCCGTTCTGCAGGGGTGGTTGACCCCATGACCCGATCGGGTTACAAGCTGCTTCACGGGCGCCGCAGGCAAACTAAAATGCCGCCCCTTAACAGCCGTGTGCTCCATTCTTGAAATTTCCAGCAAAAAAATTCATTGCTTATATTTCAAAGGGAAAAGTAGCTGAACCACAATATTGTAGTGGTAAGTAGGAATAACCTACTTCATAAGCATAATTTGTGCTTCTCTTAAATCTATCAAAGCAGAGGCCGGCCACATGATTTTATGTTATGTGTCATATAGCTCTCCATAGCAGCTTATGTCAATGGACATACTACCTGATTTTTAGAGACATACCCATCGATAAACTTTGAGATGATCATGACTGGACCAAAAGATTCTTCCTTTGCAATCATCATGTGATCTTCAACATTAGTAAAGACAGTTGGCTCAAAAAACAGACCTGCATTACAGAGAACAGGAAAACAAAATATTTGTTATCAGAATATTGTTTAAAACTGTAGCAGTTAAATTTACCTAAAACTATAAAATCAAATTACTTGCAGTTCACTCCTGCCCAACGAAACCAAAGTCAAAATTAACTTTGCAAGACAGATATGTCTGAAATTAAGCCCAACACACTTGACAATATGTTTTTCTCTTTGAGTTTTCTACACTAATATTAAAACTTTTGCTGTATGTTCACTGGGAATCAGGGAAAGCAATTGAACCAATGGGTTGGTTATATTATGATACTACCTGTTACAATGGAACGAGAAAACATAAACCAATGAAATATATTTATTTACTTTATATTAAGAAACAAAATCTGACAAATAAGAAATTGAAAGGCAAATAGAGAAGTAAAGATAAAAGAAACAACTCACCTGGTCTCTTGGCCTGGGCTCCACCTTTCACAAGAGTTGCCCCCTCCTTAACCCCAGTCGCACAGTACTCTACAAGCTTCTCAAGGTGAGCTCTGTGGTTCTGTGGACCATGATCTGTGGACCTGTCTAGTGGGTCACCAATCTTCATCTTGTCCACTTCAATAAGCTGAGAACAGTACATGTGTGGAGAGTGGAGAGCAGAGAGATATTAGAACAAAAAATATGAAAACCTATAAAACATCCTTAAAGCAATGTTATTCTCTTAATTAAATCAGCAATTCTTGAATAGAGCCATAAAAAAATACATATCAAATGTTCAAAAAGAAAAAAAATACTCAGCTTCAAAGCAGTCAATAAAGTCAAGCTGTAACTAAGCTAGTTTATTGCCCATCAAATCTACCATGGTACTTATAGACTTAGACATCTATTATAAAAAGTGCAAAACTAAGTTCACAAGCACTGTATTATAAATTCTTACAAAAACTCCAAATTTACTTTATCATAATTTTAACTCTCAGATGCTCCTAATTTTTTAGAATGATATAAATAGTATCAAACTTGAAAGAAAAAAAAAAATCAAAGAACATAGTTCAATTCATACAAAACAAGTACAAAAGTAAATGTAGATGTGCTTCGGTTCTGTAAGATACTGGATTTGATTTGCTGACCAAAAGGTCAAAGATTAATTTCCTTTTCTAATGCCCATTTCCTGATTCATGTTTTTCTTCTTATTGCCAGAATAACACAATTTCTATCCAAAAAGACAGGGACTCATTCACTCATCTGTTTCTCATGCCTAATCAAATTGGTTTTAAAATCTACTTCAAGCCTTGATCTGGTTTGTCTTGCCAGCTTTAACAATAATATTGAAAAGCATGTGTACACCTAAAGGTGTAAAGCAGTAACTCCCTGAGAGAGAGAATATTATTAAATTTGACCAACTGGTAGTGATACTGAGGCAAGATCAATCCACTGTGAGATAAAGCTGATTTCATCGAAGAATAGCCTCTGCATAATTTTCAAATGGTCAAAAACTGAGCACATTATTATATATTCTTTTTTTTTAACTGTGACGGTCCAAAGGAAATAAATTTAATTTTATGCTGCAAAAATTGTCAAAAGTTCATGACGGTATACATTCTATTGATGAAAAGTGAAACTAAAAGCAAAAAAAAAAATTCATTAGAGTACAACAAACTTTTTAATCTGGGTCGATAGGTCAACTCTTTTTACCTTCTAAACTTGTATAAAATGAGAATAAACATACAAAAAGTGAAGAATAAACATACAAAAAGTGAAAATAAGTTTCAAACTCTAACATCCAGAGGAACATACCACTCTGCGCAGAAATTCATCATGAATAGATTCCTCCACAAAAAGGCGACCTGCAGCTATGCAATTCTCTCCCTTGTTAAAGAAAACAGCTCCACAGCCAGCCCGAACAGCCTTGTCAAGGTCACAATCACTGAAGATGATAAGCGGCGACTTGCCTCCCAATTCCAGAGACACTTTCTTCAGATTTGACTTTGCACAACTGGGGTTCACAAATAAGTGAAAATAGGATTGTTCTTGAGACATTCAACCACTCAAGTTTACATCACACAGTGATTCCCAAATATTCTTCTACATTTCACATACCTGTAATTACTAATCATTCTGACAAGCACAGTCAAGACTTAGAGTGCTCACCTTTGGACTCACATTACAAAATGGATTGCAAAAGGCCAGTTTCCTTGTTTTCTTTTCTAGAATAAGAGTATCTCAGTACTTCCAACCTAATACTCCCTAATGCGATCTTGCCCCCTCCAATCTGATACGACTAAATGCATCTGTGGCACACATCTGATTCATGACTTCCAAATATGAGACGCATTGGTTTATTAGAACTTGAAATAATGTCTCTTTGATGCAAAAAATGTATTTTTAATCATGTTTCGTTTTCACTTCATGAGCTCACAATTACAGTTAAAGTCCTGTGAGTTGCTTTGTCAAGATCAAGACTATCCTGGATGTCAGGCTAATGCTATCATGGCTTTTGAAATTCTTCAATCACTAACAATGGAGCAAAATATTGACAATAATGGTGAATGAGACATTGAAGTTGGAGAAATGAGTGATGATGGATGAGGCAAGTTCTATTGGTGACAGTGAGAGACCAAGCCTACATTGTATCTAAATCCAGAGCCAGACAATAGAGAATGGAGCGACTGTCTCAGACAATAGAGAATGGAGCGACTGTCTCGTTGACGTTGCAAACAAACTTTATTCCTCTCAACCTTCTATATAGGCATATCTTTCTAAAAACTTGCAATGCTCCAGCATACTCATCTCTTTCAGATTTTATTTCAGATCTCCAACCCACAAAACACAAACAATGATTAAAAAACTCTAAATTCAATTTTTTTGTTATTTTCTCATTTCTTCGCAACTTATACCTATTTTAACCATTATATAGAAAGAAACATTTTTTAAAAAGATTATCGAAGTTCCTAGCAAGCATTAATTTATCTATTTTAATCTTTCTAAGCATAAAAATAGAGCTTTCAAAAATATGGAAAAGGTGTAAGGGAGTTGTCTCTCTTTGCTTAGACAGATATGAATCCAGGCCCTGATTATCCTAGACACAGAGAGTATGGTTCTCATGGTAGTTAGGTTAGAAAAAGTTAAAACAAAGGCAGAAGCTATGTAAAAAGTCATAGGAACATCTTTCTGACATGAGACACCTTTTCCACTTTACTAACAGCATGACTTTAACCCTGTGACCCCTAGTGTGCCTTTGAGGGTGATGAACTACTTTCTATATATACCTACTGCGCCTTTCAAGGCGACAGGGTCGCGAGAAATGACCTTCACTTTACGTAACTTTTCCATTCGATTTCTATTCTAAAATAAGAGGACCAATGAGATTTTTTAAAAGTATTCTGTACGAAATGATCAAGAAGATGGTTTTTGCAGTAAATATCTAGCAGCTTTCGATTTCAATGAGAGTTTTTTTTTGTTTTGCCTGCTGAAAGGTAACGAAATTTTCAACATGAAATGAGCTACATCTAGATCTACTGCAGCCTCAGATCCAGACCCGTCTATTCAAGTGCGTAGACTTACAGCTGAACAAGTCATCAATGAGATAATCTTTCAGATGATGAAGAATATTATAATGATGCCTATCCAAGCAGTGACAATGAGAGTGTTGATCTAGATCGAAGTGACTGACTAGAAGAGACCTAAACCCTGCCAGGAGCTCAGGTGGAGGGCATTGGAAAGTTCAGGGGCTCAGGGCTCAGGGGATTAAACAGTGATATCAAAATGGTTTGAGCTGCAACTTAGCATCACTTGACAAAATGTAGCTCTGTAAGATTAAGAGTAACAATAAAAGATTTCTGAAAAGTTAGGTGACAGCACAATGCGAAGACAAGCAAAAAAAAAAACAACAAAAAGCATCTTTCTAAAAGGAACAAACATATGCATAAATGCATTGATTTTATCATTTCACAAAGAGTTCAAAGGACAGTATTCAATGCTTTATTATTATAGAGGTGTGATAGGAAGATAAAGTTAACTCTCTTGGCAATTGTATGATTACCTTTCCATAATTGTCTGCCCCACAGGAGTCGACCCTGTGAATCCTAACTTCCTCACATCCATATGCTCGGACAGCGCCTGACCAACCAAAGCACCTGTGAAGGAGGGAAGAACATGTTTAATCTCAAGTGTTTAAGAAATCAAGAGAATTTTATTGAAACAAAAAAGTGTCATATTTCTTCTTTCCACGACTTTTTTTAAAATGTGAATTTAAGAAAAAATGCTAACCTTTTTTTTTTTATTTCTGTTACTATATATCTAAAAACAAAGTTAAACACATCAAGAACAAATCCTTTGCTACAGTTAAAAGTAAAGCAGGAATAATAACAACAACAACAACAATGAAAATAATAATAATAATAATAATAATTTATCCAGATTTTTTTACCTTAAGCACCCTATGAAAAATATAAATGAATCTTATTTGGGAAATTGAACATTTTTTACAATGACACAAAAGTTTGAGGCTACAGATAAAAAAATTCCCATACCTGATCCTGGCAAAATGTTGATAACACCAGGAGGGAAGCCTGCATGGACAGTTAACTCTGCAAATTTAAGGGCTGTGAGAGGTGTTACCTGGTATTAATGAAACAAAGAAATGAAAATGAATAAAATTTAATAAATTCATACATTCCTACCTCAGCAGGATGAAATTCTAAAAATTTACATCTTTCAACCAACACCAGTCTGGATACATCAGAGCAAGATGAATGGCGATTGAGAATCAAATCTGCAAGTACATCAATGTGGCCTGTAAGTTAAAAAAGTTTGTTGGTAAATAATCAGGTCCAATTGTTTTGATCATAAAACAATATTTACATCAACACTATTTGAGCCATGATGGAGCTAACTTGCCTTGGCAGGTTTGAGCACAACTGTATTGCCAGCGGCCAGACAGGCAGCCATCTTCCAAGACAACATCATCAGAGGATAGTTCCAAGGCACAACTAGGGCCACAACCCTAAACATATCAAAGAACAGGAATAAATTACAAATTTGACTTAAAGCTCACAATATTCCACAATTTTTATCCTAATGCCCCTGTTTTACAAATTTGTTACAAGCTTTTTATATCTTTTGATCTCACCTGGTCTGAAGTTTGCGAATGTACAGCAACGCCACAAAATGAGACAATTTGAGGCAGAGAAATATTTGGGTAAATGCAATTTTACTTCGGAAAGCTTGAAATTTCTGTTTTTTACATATGCTCTAATTTCTAACTTTCATATTGTTTCAGAAGTAAAAGCACTTTAATTAGCGATGATTTCAAGCCTTTTTGACAAAAATGGCATTTACCCAAGCAGTCATTTTGTGACCTCACTTAGACAAATGACAGACTCATCCCAAGAAGTGTATTGATTATGGGCAGGTAAAAAATAGCAAGAGGTGAAAAACCATGTCCTTATTATTTGTACTCTTAAAAAAACCCCACTAGAATGCGACAAAAATCTCTGTTATATTTACAAAATGGTTGATATAAATAATACAAACTAACATGACAAACTATCCAACAAAACTTATGATAGGATTTAGTACACAAAAGTATTTTATGAACAACCCACTCCTTACCCCATAGGCTCTCTCTTGGTGAAGGTTAAGTTCTTGCTTGGACGTGCATTGTTTATTGGAATGGTTTTACCCTGAAAGAGAAATATAAATTCTTAATTCACAAACAGTAAAAAAACAAACCAGGTACAATTTCTATAGGATCTGAATTGCACAATGTTCCAGGTAAAACAACATTAGCATAGCATGCATTCACATCCTAAAACATTGTACTAGTTATTCTTATGGTCTTTCTGCTTCAACTACTCAAATGATCTGATCATTTAAGCCAAAGTGTTCAATAATTTGATATTAATGTCTGATGTAAGATCTAGTTTAAGTTTTCAGATCTTTTCAGATCCCTCACTTGTCTTTTAAGAATGATTACCAGAAAGTCCTTACAAACATAATTATATGTTTGGCTTCACACACGATCAGGTAAGGTCTCAACTTAATATCAGTATTATACAGGCTGTATTCTTATGAACAGAATAAGTATAAAAAAAAACATCCAAACACAAAAAAACAAACAAAACAACTCCTGCAAAAGATATGCTAGAAGATTGAGAGAGGCCTTCTCACCTGAATTTTATCACACCATCCAGCAAAATATCTGAATGTCTGTATGGACATGCCAACATGAGTCTTCAGAGCTAGCGTGTAGACTGCACCAGAGTCGAGAGATTCTATGGTGGCTAGTTCCTCCTGGTGCTGCTCCATCAAATCAGCAAGTCTGGTCAAAAATTATTAAGAGGGAGGAGGGGGATATCCTCTTACAGTTAGTCAAACAGAATTTAAAAAATCAAGAGGTATGCGGTCTTGTGCTTACACATAATATTTTTTAACTGCTCATAAATGTGCTGAACTCTTATATACTTTAAATTATCACTTGTATCACTTATGACAAGTGTTTTTGGATTCAGATATCTTAGTGACCATTACTTTTGAATTACAACATACAGCTTTATTTGACTTCAAAATTTCCATTGAAAACCTGATAGCATATAGTGAATTTGGACATCTACTTCATTCAAGACAATTAATACTTTAAGTATAATTTTCTAAACCAATAAAAGATTTAGATTGAAACTACATTTTACACAAGTCTTAAATTTGAAAGAAAAAAAAATCTTTAAACTAAAGTCCAAACTGATGGCTCATTTAACTTGCAGAAACTGTGCCAATAGCATATGTATGAGTTCAAATATCCTCTATTTCAGGCACCTATAGATGTCTTCAAAGACCTTTAGAAATATCTTAACTTGGACTAACCAATACCAATTGTGTGCTATTCATTTTTTCAATGTCTATCTTAATCCTCTGTACATTGTTAGTGACAAATCCTGTACATATGTTACCTGAACATAAGCTGACCTCTGTCTCTGGCATTCATTCTTCCCCATTCTCCTTCTTCAAATGCTGCCTGTAAAGTGGAAATACAAAACAGATTTAAAGCCTAACACATACTCATTTCCAATCACTTTTCATTACCTTAACTTTAATTAATCAAACACACATTATTCAAAGCTAGCTAAACTACTGACCTTCATTTGGCTCATTTTTTGGTGTTCTTGTTTATGTTTTTCTTTGCAACAGAGGCTTCCTGTATATATCAATGGCAGTTGCATCATGCATTGAAATGGTCATTATAATTTTGTTCAATCTTGACAAAAACATTCAGCTCCTCCCCCTCCCATCCCTCTGCCCCCTCCAAAAATAATCTAAAATGGCATGAACTTCTATAGAAACACATGCCACATTATATAAATATTTCTAAAACATTGAAATTTAGCTTTTGAAGTTAAATATCATAGCCTAATCGATCAGAAAGTCAGAAAAAGAAACTATTTTTTTAAACAATATATACTAGAGGACAGAAACTAAAGTAATTATCTTATTACGTAACCTTTGCTGCCTCCACAGCTCTGTTCACGTCCTCCACTGTTGCTTCACTGACTTTACAAATCACCTGAAATAAATAGCAAAAAGATTCTCTTCAAGTAAACTCAAATTGTTCAATCCACCACTAAAATCTATGTAAAATAGTGAATCACTTTGGAAGAAAGGATTTGAGGAATCCAATGATACAGAGTTATTTGTGGGTAAAGACAAAGGGTATTATCTGCAGCCACTAAACAGGAAAAGTTTTGCTTAAATTTAACCATTATTGGCAGTATCATTTAGGTTTTCTTTATAACTGTGTAAAATTGGAGTCAACTCTTGCTTAATGGTCAACAAATTATTCTGTTCTCGGAGCGTTGACTCCCCTTACCTTTTATTTTTTGATAAATTCATTCACAGTCCATAACAAGCATTAAAATTGTGGTATTCTTACCAGCTGAAGCTGAAACTGTAACTAAATTGATGGTTTTTGTGTTTGATTGGTTTCAGCTTCCTTTTCAAAACATTAAAAAACTCCTGAGGACAGATAGCAAGCTGCTTTCCTTCATTTCAAATCTTATTTCCTTCATCTGCCCCTGATCATTCAGTTTGTCCTTTATCTAATGTTGCCACAAGCTAACTAAGCAGTATTTTTATTTATCTCATGGTAACTCTATACAGTAGCGGAGCACTTAGTTTTCCTGCACTGACCTCTTGACCAGGGTCATTAAGTATGCCTGACAGGTGAAATACGGGTGCCCAGGCTCACTCACTCCGCTGGGCTGCCTGCTCGCTGCTTATCTTCTGGCTAATCCTGAATTTGAGCTCTAAAATTACAACATTCACTAACTTCTAACATGCATTCTTTTAGCACAAATCCTGCCTAGAAATATATCAGATAAAAGCTGAGCATGTTCTCTTTAAGACACAGTTGTTCTCCTCACTCAAGTTTACGAAATCGAAAACTGCAGTGCTTTACGCTTTACTCATGCTTCAAGTGTCATTTTTGTATTTTGATTAATTGAAAGATCGTTTTTAAAAAATCGAAATGTTAAATTAAAAAAATTCTTACATCATTTTGATCAACAAGGATTAGCAAGTATTCCTGTGAAATTTCAAGTTGCTAGTATTATTCGTGTTTAAGCTATAGTCCATTAATGACGTCTGTCGATCATTATTCACGTCTGTGGATGTTTCTACAACAAAGCATACCTGATATATCTATGCTTAGAAGCCAGATAAATTAAAACTATACTTATATTTAAAGTGAATAGTAAAAATTTAGATGATTTTGATCTTATTTCATGAATTGTATGATAAAAAAAGTATAGTTAAATTTGAAAGTATTGTGAATTACACGTATCTATAGGTTTTGGCGTAAAAAAATAACATCGGCGGCCTATATAATTTCATTTCGTAAATCTATTTACACTCTTCATTTTGAAGCTTTTGAATATTTTGGTATTAACTTTATTTTTAGTTCAACTAATCTTTGAAACGGAGCATATTTTGATTTTCACATGACTTGTTTAAATAAACTGTGTTGGGCTTGTGGATAGAGGAGTATAATATAAAGAAAAGCTAACCAAAGACGCTATTTATGCACAAACTTTAAGAACGATCTGCTGTTGTGTCATCGGATTAATATTGACAAAGACTCTGAGTCTAAAAATTCAACTGCATTGAACAGTCCACTCATCACACGATCGGCTCGGCAATCACATTTTACATGTCACTGGACAGACGACACTCGCACAACACAATCAAACCAAGTTAGAAAGGCACTGTCTACCCATCATTGAGAGATGGGGCTTTGGCTTGGAGTAACTAGGTGAAATGTTGCATGCAAATATTGCAAAAATTGATAGAAGGATGGTAGGAAAAAAGGACAAAAGTGCCAATTTATGGGCAGTTCTAGAAGCCCATAGGCTGCAGAATGCTCCATCCCTCAAGTCGCTTGTGACCCATCGCATAAAGAAAGAAACAAAATAATTTCGCGGTATATTTGTATACAGAGTAAATGGCAATATACTTTAAACACATTTCTCTAAGTGCAAGTTCGACAATCTGTTTGCAATAACTTAGGTATTTTTAACTCTAGCGCCCTAAAACTACTACAGGTGAAGAGTTAAATGTTTGCTTGATATTTAAAACCAACAATTTTTCACGATTTTTTTAAAAATACAACCTAAACAAAAAAAATGTTTCACGTAGCAGAACAATACATTACAATTTTAGATGACTCATATTGTTCTCCCTTTAAAAACTTACATCACTGTAAAGATCGTGAAATAAAATTTTCATTTCTGTAACTCTCAGAATGATTCTGCCTGTATTTTCAGTGCTATTCGTGTTTTAAAATGACACAATTAAGTCTGTCAGTGAGAGCGAGAGTGCTAGCTTAAGCTCAGGTAACCCGGCCAGTGTGACCCCATAATGACCTCGTGCAAAAGGTTAAGTCACCAGCCAAATTAAGTGCTCCGCTCTGAAACTACTGTGATCTACTTGTTCCTTTGTTCCATGGACCAAATGAGCATCCCATAGCCTATCATTCCTCTGGTTTTATCACAGCATCACGCAACCAAAAACATGTCCACCCCTGTACCTTCCTATTCTTTCCTTAAATTTCCTTTGTCTTTTCTGCACAGGGAATGATGATAAGAAAAGCTTGTTATTGCATCATATTACATCAGTTTGAACCATTTGAGTAAAATTCTTCATCTAGTCCAAGAAGAGAATTTTCTAATTCTCTTTGCAAGTGACATTATTTGTTCCCTTAAATTTTAGGGCATGAAGACATTTTCTTACACTTTCGTCGGCTGGATTTATTGTATCATATCTTTTCCCGTTTGAGGCATCCACAAACTCATTGTCAATGAAAAGCTGGGATGCAAATGATAGCTTCATTTTGTTAGCCTCCATCTCAACCTGCAAATTGAAAAGGAGCAATGTATATAGAGCTTGAATAATTTTCAAAATGTTTTCTGCTATTATCATTTTAGACACTTATTATTCCATAAACATTTATTTTCACTTTTTATTGATACCTCTCGAACTATGTGACTGTCTAATTTAATACTGTTCTCATTGCCGACATATACGAATAAAAATATTTTGGAAAAAAAAAAAAAGCAAACACACAGACTAATGCAAATATTGAAAAGGAAACCTGAAATTGTCTTTAAAAAATGAGCAGTTCCTTTATGAACAAACTTCTAAAGACAACTGTTTCAGGATTATGATCAAAGTTAGAGCACTTCTACTACAACTACAACTTACAAACCATTAATGATAGTAATAATAATAATAATAATAATAACAACACCAACAGCAGCAGCACCACCACCACCACCACCACCACCAACAACAACAACAGCAGCAGCAGCAGCAGCAGCAGCAGCAACAACAACAACAACAACAACAACAACAACAACAACAACAACAATAATAATAATAATAATAATAATAATTATGATTTTGATAGTGGTGATGATGCTGATGATGATGATAATAATTAAATAATAATGATAATAATAACAATGGTAAAAAAAAACAACATAATAATTGTCATACAAATTATGGTATAGTAACTTTAAAATTTGAAAAAAAAAAAAGAATGAAAGATCCATTCTTGGTAACATCAAACTTAAAGAGCCATGACATTCTAAATCTGTTTCATTGCAGAAACTATTGAAACTCTAAACTGACTGTTTCACCAACATGCATACATCTGATTTGACATAGAACATCCAATTTAAACCCTACTTTACAGCTAAATTTTACACACCGCTATGAATGTGAAAGGTTCTTTGTCCTCAATCCCTCTGCCCCTTCTGACAACACACATGAAGAAATCTTCAAACACCGTGTTCATGTAGACATCTTCGTTGACAAGCTTCACATCAAATGCCTCCTTCACTTCCTCCACCAGTCTGAAACACATTGAAAGATAAAAGTTTTGTTTGTTTTTAATTACCATGCTGCATCATAGGAAGCTGCTCACGAAGTTTCATTTCATAACTTTGTGTTAAACAACAGACAATGAATATCACATGGTGAGTGAATTTCTCATGATGTAAACTTACCTAAACTAAAACGAATTTCATATAGAGAATCAAGATATGGGCAAACAAGTGTAAAGTTATCCTTACCATGAGAAAAAAAACAATCTTTCAAATAACTAAGTTTACTGGCTTTAGAGGAGAGAAAAATCCCTTTCACTCACTTGATCTAAAATTAAAACTTCCTGAGAAAAAAGTTAATTGTTGTTACTTGTCTGCAAAGCTCTACATGAATGAAAATAAATCCACTCTTTGGAAAGACAAGGACTGCTCCTTTTCATGCAAGATGCCTTCCTGGCCTAGTTTTGTTTTCCTATACTCTAGAAGAGCTAAAATATTTGACAGCAAGGTCCATCAAAGGTGGTAGGTGAAGACAAGGGGTAACATTGGAGAGGAAATTTCTCCACTTTTTCATTGAAAACTTTTTATAAAGAAGAGCAGAAGAATGATATCAGATTTCTCAAGACTTGGCAAACCCCGTCTAGAGCATCATTATCTTGAGATTTTACATGAGAGTTTGATTCATCTTGTATAGTTTTTCCACTAAAAGTAGCTTGTCAGGGAGGGTGAAAATTTCTGAAGCAAAAAAAAATGCATAACTCAAAATCACTTTAGATCTTATCAAGACCAAAGCAAATAGTTTGAGAGTAAAAACCTGATAACATCCATCGATCCGGCTCCTGCCTTAAAAAAGTCAAGGCTGTCATCAATGTCTGTGTTCAGAATGCCTTTCCAGATACCCTAAATTGAAAAGATGAAAAAAAAGTCAACTATGAATTCCAGCACTTGTTATATCACTCTTCCCTGTATTTATATTCAGGCCTTTCACAAAAATTAACACTTTATCAAAGACTGACCTTACAAGAAACTTATAGATTTAAGACTAAATCAATAGCTAAATATGAAATAATCTTAAATAAAGTCAGTATTTTACCAATGTAGCATAATTCAATTAACTTCTTTCCATATTTCTACAGAAAACTATCTCCAAAATATTTAAAAATAATGATGGTAAGGTATATGGCAATGTGTGGATCTTAGAAAAAGGAATGGATTTCAGTTAAAAATGATGCTTTTTATCTCTAACTTTGTAAATTTTTCCTTTCTCTTCATGAGGATGCTAGACTGTCAGTGTATGGAGCAAAGATCAACATCCGCTGGTAGAAGGGAGCTGAGGACATGTTATTTTTCCTTGATACTCCTGTATGGAGCAAAGATCAACATCCGCTGATAGAAGGGAGCTGGGGACATGTTATTTTTCCTTGATATGTCTTCTATCTCAGTTCCATTCATTAAACAATCAGCTTGTGTTTCCCTCCTCATCCAGCCATAGTAATACTTGGAGAGCCCCCTGAGATAATGAACCAGGTGTGTAAGATCTGAAGTCAGCACAATCAATTCCCCCTTCTCTCCTAAATTCACTCCAATGCCATTTATGAGCCCCACCTTCAGAGTTTCCCCCATCTTGATCTCTTCACAGGTCAGCTCAAGTTTCTGTGTAGAGGCATCATCCTTGCCAAACTTGGAGGCAGGGATCATCTTGCCACTGGCGTACTGGACCTGGGACACATTCACCTAGAGGAAGAGTTCACAGCATGAACTAGACTGAGAAAATGATGCACATGTCAAGAGAATGGTCTTAAGGGTCAAGGATTACAGAAATAGAACTTTTCAAATGTCTACATCACTAGGCACCAGTGCTGTAAATTTTTCAGTGCTAAAAATTGCAAAGAGCTCTTTTAATATTTGCCTCTAGCTAGAAGTCTGGGTTATGGATTTATATTTAATTTTGGGCAAAGACAAACTGGTCGCAATTTTACACTGTAAAGATGAAAGATTAGCCCTCCTCAGTCAAGCTTATTTCATGGCATTAAAATACAAGAAAAAAAAATCAAATCACCACAACAAGAAAAATCCACGCACAATTTTGTCAAAAGAACGCCTTCTACCTGTATCCACTTTGTTTAAACCTTGACCTACCATTTTACCATCATTGCCGAAGAGCACCATGCCTCCTTTGTGTACAATGGCTGGTTTGGATGCCCCTTCAATCGCAATTTGCAAACCTCTAGGCTGAAGTCTTGTCCACATGCGAGACCCAAAGAATGTCACTTGCTGGAAAGAGAATAGAACATAATTAATAGCCTGAAAGAAAATACATAAATAAAAAAATTCTTAAGGAAATGTGTGAAAACCAGTACAATGTATTCAGCAGAAAACTATGACGTCAAAAAGTTGTTTATGTTACGTTATTGGCCACAAAGTTCATTCTGAAAACCTGCCTCAGCAGACAAAGAGTTGAAATCTGGAATCAGATCTTAAGGTATATGCATTAAAAAAAAATTACTACCAAAATTTGAAAAACCATTCCCAGGATAATAAATATGAGATATGTTTATTAGAGTTTGCAAGTACAGATCTGAAAAAATTGGATGATTATTACCCTGTTTAGAGCTCTCTGGACAACTGGGATATTTAATTGTTAACCACTTTGTAATTAATCAAACAAATCAAATTATCAAAAGTTTTTGTCTATCAGACTCTGGCAAGATTTTAAACTATGACCACTATATCTTGAGGAAAATGGAGAACCTAATTTTTACCAGAAGAAGGAAATAAAAAATCAATGACAGAAGTTTTTTAATGGGATAATTTTAAAAAATTAAGGCTTGTCAACTGAGTAGTATCAATGAAGAGAAAAAAACAACTCTTACAATTTCTATACTGAAATTACATTTAACACTGAAATTTTGGAATTTTGATAATGATGCATAGGTCAGCGATTATCAATCATGATTCTTAGTTTACTAAAAAAAAAAGGTGCATGAGAATAAATTTAAAGACATCCGTCTCATGTTAAATCAAGGTTTATAAATCCATACTAATGACAAGGAAAGTGAAATAAATAGAAATGAAATTTCTAGTAGATGTGGAGATAAATGTTATATAGAAGCCACTAACTTCTCCACCAATTAGAGTCCAGGCACCAGGAACTTTGTCGTTACCACGGATGAAGTTGTGTATATCTTGGGCTGGCTGATCCAAGTTGATCTAGAGGAAATCAAAACATTTTCAAGCAACTTAAAATGGCCATCACCGATTTCAACAGTTCTTATAACTTTATTTTATAAAACACAATAGAACTTTTCATTGACCATGTCGTATAGTAAAGAAAATTACTATGTTGTATAGGAAAGAAAATTATCTTAATTAAAGCTTTGTTATACATAAAACACCGAAACAGAAAATGTAATGTTGGGAAAGCATAATTTAGCTCCTAATTTGTTACACGCACAGACCGGCAAAGCAAAATTAAAGGACTCTACTATCTTCATCACTAAAAAGGCTACCTATTAATTTTTTTTTTATTATAAATTATGGTTAAAAAGATGACAGCAGCTTGGTTTTTCTTTTCTTTACCTGGACTTTATCCTTTTTTATCATGGCGTCATAAGTTGCCCCTTCCTCTGGCTGCACAATGCATGGGGCTTTCCCAGTTTCTATCAAGTCAACAGCCTCACCCTGAAGCAAAGAACACAAAAATTGCCTTTCTCCTCATAAGGAACAAACATTAGAAAATAAGGACATTCTTCATAAATAAAATCGTGAAATTCATCAGTTTTTGGGAACAAACACAGTGAATAAGTTTAAGTCTCAAAACCCCTATACGTTGCTCATATGACATCTACATTTCAAAACTGCCCTAAAATTTTGTGAAGAAAAATTTCTATGCTTTCATCTTCTGTTTCCAGGATCAACCTGCACATATGATAGACAGGGTTGATTGTAACAATGAGGCTTGTCTTGAGATTCAGATGTCACAGCATATTGTATTAAAACTTGTTTACTAACACTATTTACTAAAGGCATAAAACAAAACCATAAAAAATCAGGGGATAACAAAAGATTAGTGCTCTAGACTTTCTCTTTGGTGTGAAAGAAAAGGTTTAAAGGAGTGGCTCAATTTTCATTGCAAGATGATTCTAGAGTATTGCTCCACCTCAGTGTGACACTAGCACCATGAATCTTGCATGCAACACTCTCGGACTTTTTATGACCTGCCTCAAACAAACCATGCAAAACATTCTTTAATTTCTTCCTTTTGACAATGCAGTAAACTCATTCTGAAACAGACCTACTGAAAATAATTAATTATGTAGTCTTTTAAGATCTTGTAAGTTTTGTGGCACAACATAAACTATACCCTAAGGTGAAAAAGGACGAAAAAAATCATAAATGCAAAATGAGCAACATTTTTATTGCTAGACAAGTTGTAGAAGAGGATTTGTTTAACACAAAGGAGGCTATCTGTAATGTTTTCAAATGGGACATGATAACTTTTGGGACTACTAATTGAAAGTTTTTCATAGGTTATGTACCTTTGACCTTTTGGTATTTGAATGTTAAAAAGGTGATGAGTGAATGGAATGAATGAGAGCTCTCCTGCATATATCCAGAAACTGTATGCATGTGTTAGTAAAAAATAAAGGCCAGTAAGTATAGACATGATGGCGTCTTGACTTGATCTTTTGAGACTTGAAGTTCTAAATCTCAATTATTTAATGATGGCAAAGATTATCATACTATCCAATTTGAAATATTTTAATTATAATAATCTCATCTATTTTATAATAATTTGTCTTTGACGACCTTAGATCCAACTAATTTTTCAGTCAGGCTAAGCTGATTCATTGAACCCAAGGTTCAATACAGACTAAAATGAATGTAGTTCAACAAAACTTTTTTAATCTTTCAAGCCCAACTACTCACCATGGCCTTGACACCCTCAGGGAAGCAAAACCTGTTATAGAAAGAGTCGACCGTTTCATCGGGGTCAACGTAGGTTGTCTTCTGAAGCAGGATGGGTCCAGTGTCCAATCCGTCGTCTGCCCAAAAGATTGTAAAACCTCCCTTGTTATCTCCACACATCAGTGTCCTGGAGAATCAGAGATTGATTGAACATTAAGATCATGGAGGGAAGAAATTAGATGAGACAATTGGAGATATGATAACTGAAAACCATATAAGATTGCTTCATCGGAAGACATGAAGTGATAAGGTGTGATGATATTATGAAACAGGCAATAAGACAAAATGAAAGTAGATGATGAGGCAAGGTGATACATAAAGATGAGATGGGATAAAGTGAGATATTGATATGACTGAGATGATGAGGTGAAGTGAGAGAATGAGATGTGATAAAATTTGGATGAGATTTAACAAAATGAGATGAAGTGAAGATTATACATGAGAAGAAAATTACTTGAAGTTCATACAATAACAAGATGATAAGAGGTGAAAAATAAAGATTTTTTAGGTAATTTGGATGACACAAGGGCAGCTGTGATTGATCAGATGTCACTGAAAAGTATAAAGTGATTGATGAAGTGAGATGATTTGTCAAAGTATGGTGAGATCATAAAAAATGAGAATCTGCAGAGAAAACCAGATCAAAGGAGAAATAGGGAGAAATTCAAAGGACATAGATTGGTTACCAGTTGATAGCTGAGGCTCCTCTGTGCCGAGGTAGAATGGAGGGGTGGTAAATAATGCTCTGATGTTTGGGGAAGAGGATCACTTCGTTGGGGATGAACTGTGAGCAAAAGGCCAGAACATTGAGTTCTGCTCCCAGTGACTGATATTCCTCCAGAACTTCTTTGATCACCTGAGAAGTTAAATGTTAGTGAGCAAGTTACTAAGTTTGATCATGTGAGCTTTCGTTTAGAAGATCCAATGGTCTCAACGATACTGCAGAAGGGGAAGACACAGAACCTATAAATGTATGTTACAAAGATCATAGGCTCCCACCATTTCAAGAGAAAATATGGTACAGTGGGATCAAACTCTACAGTTCGTCCAATTAGAATTTCTGATGTTTCTGACTTATGTGAATCACAAATTTTCAAGAAATGTGATTGAAAACCTATTGAAAACTTAAAAGAACAAAACAATGGGCTTGTAATTTCAGTGGCTTAATGACTTAAAATCTTTTACCCCTAAACTAAAATAAACACACGTGATGTTACTGGCGAGACATTAATGACTGACTGAAACAAATACATTCAGCAACTACCTGTTTCTTGAGCTGCCATCTTTTGTATTTGAAAACTTTGACTCCCTCACTCTCTGCTGCCGCAGCTGAAAGTAAGTGACATAAAATTCTACGATTTTCAAAAAAGTAAGGAAATACACCAGGGAGGTCTAAAAAGATTGCAGAAATCAAGACATCAGAAAACATAAAGTTCAGAGGACTCATGTCACAGAATTTATTGGTCTTTAGTTAGCATAACAGCTCAGAATGTGATTGTGATATCACTGGGCTAAGATGCTTGTACAATATATTACCAATACATTTTTTTAAGATACCTAAAACAGATGTTTTTAAAATGCTTGCTGTCAATACTAGCTACAGTTTTTAAACATTCTTGTTAAAGAGTTTTCCCCAAACTTTAGTTGATTTAAAAGACCTCAATGTTTACAGTTTGAAAAGAACTGACAAATTGACATAACATGATACCCTAGCCTGATTTCTATTTTCATTTACATAAATCATCTAAGAGACATAGGTGCATTCTTTCTCACTCACACATTCATGCACTGTTGTTGTTGTTGTTGTTGTTCCTCCTACTCCTACTCCTGCCCCCCCCCCTTCCACTTTCCTTCTTCTTCTTCTTCTCTCTCTCTCTTTCTCTCTCTCTCTCTCTCTGGCACATCCAAGCAGTTAGAAAAGAACATCTTGTGCTCTGGTCTTACCAAGTATATCTTGCTTGCCCTTGACGTCAGGGAGCGTGAACACTCCAACAATCTCATGTCCCTTGCTCTTCAGATGCTTAAAAACTTCCGCACCAAACACACTCTGGCCTATCACTGCAATCTTCATGTTCCAGTCTGAGCACAGGACAAGCTCTACACGAAAGAAAAAAAAACGAGGAAAATTATTTTAAGGAAAAAAAATTGTCATGTGATATTGTAAGAAGACAATAATATTAAAATAGTACCTAGTCACAGAAATGCGACAAAAAAGGAGGAGGAGGAGGAGGAGGAGGAGGAGGAGGAGGAGGAGAAGGAGAAGAAGAAGAAGAAGAAGAAGAAGAAGAAGAAGAAGAAGAAGAAGAAGAAGAAGAAGAAGAAGAAGAAGAAGAAGAAGAAGAAGAAGAATGATAATGATGGTGAAAAACGATAATTAAATCCAATGAGAACTGTACATTTCCCAAGGCAAACGAAAAACCAGTTCCTGAGAACAAGAGCTAGATCCAAACGTTCAATGATTGTCTTGGATATAAGACACATTAGAACAGGACAGTCAAGATTTGACAGGTATCGGAGTTGATAACCTCAGAAGTAGTGTTACTGAGGACTTGCGGACATCATCAGTCCCGCAGGCTGTGTACAAGGTGGCTGCTTAACAAGAGGCCCGCACACGGGCAGGGCACAAAATGAGTATTGCATCAGCTTCACTACTAGCCACGTCGCTCTGCCGTTGTGACTGGGCTGATGCAGCTAAGCCATAAAAAAAGGAAAGAAAAAATAAAGGCGATGATTAGCTCACAACATCTGCTGTGTGTTGTGAGTATTACAGGTCTGGTCAGAAGATCTTGCACCCTGGAACATGTAGCTATTTAATTTTTCTTTCTTTTTTTTTTTCTACTTTGCTTGAGGTGTGTGGCGTGTTGAGGAAAGGGATCGGGGAAAGGAAAGAAACTGGTTTTGTAAGCTAGTAAAATGTGTCTGGGCAACTCCATATTATGTTCAAAGTTTTTCAACTGCTTCGTGAAACACAATACGTTAATATCACTGCAAATGATATGTGTTATTGGAGGGACAAATCGGCTTAAATCAGTCAAGACGAGGAATTAAAAGGACCGAAGGAAGGGTGAGGCGGTAGAAAAAGCTCCAATATTGTAAAACTATGTAAACGCTAATCGTATTATTAGTGGTAGCAGTAGCAGCAGCAACAGTCGTCGTCGTCGTAGTAGTAGTAGTAGTAGTAGTAGTAGTAGTAGTAGTAGTAGTAGTAAGTAGTAGTAGCAGCAGCAGCAGCAGTAGTCACGTAGTAGTAGTAGTAGTAGTAGTAGTAGTAGTAGTAGTAGTAGTAGTAGTAGTAGTAGTAGTAGTAGTAGTAGTAGTAGTAGTAGTAGTAGTAGAAGTACCAGTAGTAGTAGCAGTGGTGGTGGTGGTGGTGGAGGTTGTAGTAGTAGTAGTAGTAATAGTAGTAGTAGTAGTAGTAGTAGTAGGTAGTAGTAGTAGTAGTAGTAGTAGCAGCAGCAGCAGCAGCAGCAGCAGCAGCAGCAGCAGCAGTAGTAGCAGCAGCAGCAGCAGTCGCAGTATTTGCAGATGATATAGTATTAGTTGTGCATCAGCAGAAACCTCAGCAGTAGAACCAACAAAAGCAGTAATACTATTATACAAGTAATCACATGGTAATGGCGATGCCAGTAGTAAGATAGACAAATGGAGAGCTTAGCGAAACCCATAATAAATCTTACCTCAGAAGAGAAATATACATACAATTTTTAAATAAATGATACACGCCCAGCGAGTATTCCAGAAAGGCAGAGATTACAGCGAAAAATTAAATCTCGAAAGTTGTCAATCTGTTTCACCGTGGTAACATGAACACGTTTAGATTTGAAGCAGAAGGCCTGTGAGTGTAACGAAAGTTGTCAAGAATTCCGTTACATTATTGTGCCGCAGCCTAGACTTACATTCTTCCCTAGTTCACATAAACTTCTCTCCTCGAACTTTTTCTATTTTTGCCTATACGACACACCCACTAAGCAAGGCTTTTGATTGGGTGTAAAGAAGGTCAAGGGTTACAGCGCGTTTAGCCTTGGGGAAGGTCATACTATAGACGGGACATGAAGAACTAATGTACCACAGCTTAATTGGGACATGTCACGATGTCCCGAGTGGGCAAATACGTCACTTCTTCTGTCCTTTCGTTTCTCTGCACTCCCTAAGGTCATTTTGTTCACAACAAACATGATACCTTGACATTTTTCCTGGTCCATATTTAAAAATGTGCACAATTCGCATAGCTAATTTTCTACTGAGATTATTTAAACAAATTTTTTCAGGCTACACAATACACAATACACAAAAATACAGAAACTCTGACAGTTTTACCTAAATTACGACCTGAATTCGACGCATTTCCGCTTTAGACTATGGCTTTGAGAGATTGCTGAAAATGCCATCTTTCATTATCATTATTGAAAAAAAATTCACTTACATATGAGACAGCAGCAAATTTACTCTACAAATGTATTTAAATAAAGTACTCCAAAATATAAAAAAAATAACCTACTGTCATTTTTTTTAGTAGTTGTGGTAGTACTAGTAGTAGTAATAATAGTAGTAGTAGTAGTAGTAGTAGTAGTAGTAGTAGTAGTAGTAGTAGTAGTAGTAGTAGTAGTAGTAGTAGTAGTGGTAGTGGTAGTGGTAGTGGTAGTGGTAGTGGTAGTAGTAGTAGTAGTAGTAGTAGTAGTAGTAGTAGTAGTAGTAGTAGTAGTAGTAGTAGTAGTAGTAGTAGTAGTAGTAGTAGTAGTAAGAAGAAGAAGAAGAAGAAGAAAAAAAGCACGTAATAAATAAAGTTAAAAAAGTTACATAAGAAGAAAAAGTTGCGGCTCTAAGGTCGAGATCTCGATCTGGGCTATGCTTCGCGTTTCTTTTCATGTAAAAGGGCTGCGGGGCGGCGTCATGTGCCTTCTCTGCTGGTTTTGTTGTTGTTGTTGTCGTTTGTCTGTTATATAATCAGGACAGGCGGGAGAGATAACCGGCCTATTCTGTGCATCGAACTAGAACAAGCACAAGTGGCTAAATCACAAGATTAAATCATAAAAGGGCCTAAAATATAATAATGCTCTGGCCTAGATTTTGTGTAAGGTCATTCACGCAGGTGAACACTTCTAAACAAGCTTCCGTACTTGAGAAGTTACAAGATACAAGATAAGCCAATCTGGTTTGATCCAGTTCGCAGCATTCTTTTATGCAAGATCAGAAGAAGAATAAACACTTCTGTAACTTGTTCCTTATCGCATGCTATGCTGATATGACGAAATAACTATGTCAAAACTGTAACAGTGATTTTATAGGTGTAACTTGAGATAAGGTCGATCACTTTTCAAAAGTAACACCGTGCAGAGTTTGTGATAACAATAAAATATAATATGTTAATTCACTATGATCCAAGTCCATATCAGAGATTCTTTCTGGTGCTATGATAAACTTTCAACTTTCATCTTCCTTTCTTTATTCTTCAGTTTGTTAATTTGTTGTGCAAACCAAACTATTCCCAATCCATGATTCATTGAAGCTCATATTTGATAAACAGGTAGGTAAAAAGTTGAAGAGGACGCATGCAAACCAAAGAGAGAGAGAGAGAGAGAGAGAGAGAGAGAGAGAGAGAGAGAGAGAGAGAGAGAGAGAGAGAGAGAGAGAGAGGGAGGGAGAAAAGGAGAAGAGATAAACAGAAAACATAATATGGAAAAAAGGAAAAGAAAAAAAGAGAGATAGGGAGGAGATAGATATACAAATACATATATAGAGAGAGTATAGAGAATGGCAGAAGGGGAGAGAGAGAGAGAGAGAGAGAGAGAGAGAGAGATAGATAGATAGATAGATAGATAGAGAGAGAGAGAGAGAGAGAGAGAGAGAGAGAGAGAGAGAGAGAGAGAGAGAGAGAGAGAGAGAGAGAGAGAGGAGAATTTTTCTGAACTGAAAACCACTTAAGTCCAGGTTGATAACAGAAACGATAACAGCTTCTCCGACCAACTGTTATCTTACTACTGAAACCAGTCAAAGCTGGTTTCATGCGCGATACACAATTTGAGAGTTAGGCAAGGGTTTGTAACATACTTACCTGGACAACATCTGACACCTATATCTATATGTAAAAATTTACAAAGTTCAATATGAACTCTACATCAAAATTATGCGGGTTGTGGCTATAAAACATGACCAAGGAGAAGGGGGCGATATAATCGAAACGGAATAATGCACTGTTGTGGAAGAGGGGAAGGGAGAGCTATCGTGACATGCCAAGATTTTATTGATCTAAGAAAATAATGTACATGATTACAACCAGTATCAGCCTGCGTGTCTTTCTGAATTTTTTAATCATCTTTTTTTTCCCTCCTGTAGCGCCTATCGAGAAATTCAGATTTATTCTCCTTAATTTTCTCCATCAGCATCTTGTATTGCAAAATTTCTTTATTTTCCCATACAATCTTGAGGCAGCGAAAAAAATGAAGATATAAAATATGTAGCCAGACAATCTTTTGCTTGAGTTGAGTGCATCTAAGCCTAGGTCGCAGTTTCCAGCATAAAAACCTCAACTACTTCAAGGACCTAGTGCATGTATCCAAACACCTAGTAACTGTATCCAGAAGGATTAAGAGAGAGAGAGAGAGAGAGAGAGAGAGAGAGAGAGAGAGAGAGAGAGAGAGAGAGAGAGAGAGAGAGAGAGAGAGAGAGAGAGAGGGAGGGGAGAGAGAGAGAGAGAGAGAGAGAGAGAGAGAGAGAGAGAGAGAGAGAGAGAGAGAGAGAGAGAGAGAGAGAGAGAGGCGCTAACAGTTATTGAACATATTCAAAGCATTTTGAAACTACGTCCCCCTTTGCCATCGCAATGACTTCGCATGCCTAAAGCTTACAGCGGAGGAAAGGAAGATAACCAAAAAGTGCAACCGTTGGTTCTTCGTGATGAATTCGGCCAAGTGGACTTCAGCTTGACAGCCTTGACCAGCGTCCGTGTGCTGATGTTGAACCCGCAATGAAGTGACCACTCAAAGCGGTTATAATTCTATGTAAACAGCCTCTATGACATTGCGGAAGTTGAAGTTCACTAAGTGCAAGGTTGCTGAACTTGAACTTAACCGATTCCGGGCACCGCGGAAAGGCCAATAATTAATAGGTTTGTTGTATGAGATTATTCAAAACACAATTCTTAGCAGAAAATTACTGTTTTGTGCAAAGAAAGTACACCTGTGTGTCTATGCCACACAGCGCATTAGACTAGTTCAGAGAATACCAGTCCTAATAATTGAAGTAAGCTGCTTTTTTTTTCGTAACATCGTTTTCTATAACAACATTTAATTTATGCGGACATTGCACTCACTCATCATATCTAATGCTGTCGGAAAACTGGCTAAAATCTGAATGTATTGCACTCGTTGAATCGGTTTGTTTGTGCAGAGCTGGAGGTTATCTGATATTCTCTTATTCGATTAATTTTGCCCGATAAAAGGATCCAATTCTGGTCAAGCTGCTGGTATTGAATGATCTGGTAAGTTTGATCGTCAAGGCCGCAATAGCCACCGAGATGACCTTAGCTTTGGGTTACATCAGAATTCAGATATCTCCAATCCCATGTCCCATAATTTTGTCCTTCTCAAGTCCGTTATCACGGATCTTGTTGCGCGGTGCGTTAATTGAAGTCAGACTCATTCACGGCCGTGCGACAGTAACAATACATGTAGGCCTACTGGGATAGTGTGCTTAATAAGTGAAGCTGAGAAATCAAAACTCAAGATGAATGAGAAAAACAGAAAGAAAGCGAAACTCAAGATAAACGGGGAAAAAGAAAGGTGTGAACTACATTCCGCAAGCAGGAATCAAATCTACACCTAGACATTGACGAGGTGGCGCCAGCAAGACCCTGCACACAGGGCAATTTGCTCGAGTCCTCTCCCACATACCGAGTGCAGCAAAATTAATGGTCCCATGCACGCTCATTGAAACACATGCTATTCGGGTTAAGCTGACCCTGCGTCAGGTGATGATGGACTGAATAATGAAATGATTTATAGTTTTACGCGCATAAATTACACGTATCAGACAGCCTGATTAGGTTAAGGTGAAGCTGACGGTTAGAATCTTGAGTTTGGCGAGGCTATCACAGCCGGTGCAGAGTGGGATCTCACCTAACCAGCTCTTCTCTTTATACGGCGGGCGCTCAGTAGCATCAGGGACTTGGGAATGAGGTTTCAAAAATTGCTCCCAGGTTCAGAATAAGCACGCTTTACATCAATTTTCAAAGCGTGAGTTTCCTCGGACAGCTATGGTATTAAGTGTTTAGGACAATTCTTTGATCCTTAACATTTAGTTAGGTAAACAGATAACGGCCGTCTTAATCACAGATGCTGGGGTTTCAAAACACAACAGGTTCCATCAACTATCTTGCTCTATCTTTTTTAAAAAAACAACAACAACAACAAAAACTGAACTACAACACTACGGTATATCTAAATTCGACTGCAATACTAAAATGTGCCCTGCCAGTAACCCTTACCCATGCTATCTTTCCCATAAAAAGTGTGTCACAAACTCAGACCTTTTGTATTTAGCAATCAGCAGTCTCTTGTGGTGGGCAGGGCAGGCCTGAACTTGAGAGCCCTTAACCCACTACTGTCAAAAATTGACGAAATTGCTGTGGGAGACTTAAAAAAGCAACACATGACTTTTATACAAGACTTCCTGATAAAGTAGGCCGTCTGGCTTTTTATCTCGTTTTGTATTTTATTTTGAATCTGAGCTGAGGGAGAAAAAGTATGATGTCACTGCTGGTTCTAAACAATCTGAGAACAATATATATTACAATTTTTGTTGTATTATCACGCCTCAGAAAATATAACACCTAATATGGGTAATACTGTACTAAGTTCTAATGCATGTGTCACTCCATTTATAAAGCTTGTTTTGCTTTAATTTATTACATTGGGAGAGAACGTAAATCAAATAAAATAGATAAAATTACACATAATTATCATCAAATTCAATTGCAAATTTATATCTGTAAACTTGACTTTTCTTCTCTAGTGCTTAAATATCATGATTTTGTAAAAGAAAGATTTAACTTAAATTATTAAAGATAAAGACCATCCACTCTACAATCCAGTGAGTTTTTCCCACTGCCCAGGAAAGCCACTACATGTATTCATAGAGTATAGATTCAGGCAACATTGGAAATCTTTCTTGCTTTGAGCTATTAGAATCTGTAAGGTTTTCTTCTCAGATCTATCATCATGTCTACACTCTGACGGTATAAGTGTATGTGCAGGTAAGAATTGTGAGCTAGAATATTTAAGATCAGATAAGTTAAGATTAACTTTATTCATTAAAAAATTGACATGCCCATCAACACTGGAAAAAAAGGAGGCATTAATACATGCAATATAAATCCAGGTGTAATGAAAAAAAATACATACATATATATAAATGCATTCATGTTTCTATATATAGAGCTTTTGGTTTTTTTTGTTTTTTTTTGTTTCTTTTTTGTAAAATACTGCTGCCCTCGGCCATAGTCAGTAAAGTTAAAACTTATCTTTTTGTTTTTCCATCCAGGGGACACTTACCTTTTTGCTGTTAGCAGCAAAATACAATTATTGTCTAAAGATTACAACCTATTGCACCAAGGTGTTACATTGGGATGCATTCTCTTGCATGCACTACGCAGACCAATTGAAAACCTGTGAAAGGCTATTCAACTCAATTGAATGCAGGTTTAAAGACAAACATAATGGATCTAGTTTGCATACCAAAGCTATTTGCAGATTTTGTCTCCAAGAAATTAGGACATACGAACTTACAACTACAGAGTCTGGTATCTCATAGACCATACATTTGCTTGGAGGACTATCATGAGAATCACAGAACCTGGATAGGTTTCCTTTTTTCTCCATCTTCCTCCCTATCTCTCTTAAACTGGGTTCCCTTCCCACCCCCCTCTCTAAAAGACTCCTGGCTCACTTGTTTCTAAATTTATCTTAGTATTAATTAGGAGAAAAACTCTAACCATTCTTGTCAAAATTGTTTCCCATTACTCCATTCAACTAGGGTATACAAATTTGATTTCATGAACATGCAAAGTTTGCCTCATGAATAGACCTTTCTACAAAAGAGTTTGATAATTATTTATGAATTAACCAGATTTTTTTCCTCATCAACAACTACCATACTAAACTTGCTATATGTACATCTATGGTACAACTACTGCTATAGCTGCTGTCACTAGTAGTAGTTGTTTTAGAAGTAGGTAGCAAGCAGGGAAAATCTACACAACTTACATTTTGTCATTCAACATTACTTTTCAAAATAGCAATCTATATTGTACACAAATCCGATCAAAATGAATGACTGAAATCGGTATTCTCAGCTTGGCAGCACAAATAGTGGAGAAAGAAAAATAGATGCTTATCGTTAGATGAAACTGATTTAGTTCAGTCTGACACAAAGACAGACACACAGACAAGGTGACAGCTAGAAGAAAGGGGTGGAAAGAAAAAGGGAGGGATGGATAAAGAGTGAAGAGGGCCGTGAGGAGAAAAAAGAAAGAGAAACAGCGAGGGATAGAGAGTGATAGATTTAGTTATTATGGTCTTTACTCGAAAAATATGTCTGGCTTAATGCACCTTTTTGTGCATACATATAGATTCTATGTAAAAAAAATCCCTGAACTCTTAGATCTGAAGTATAAATGAATAGAAATAGTTTCTAGATCTCTATTTTAGACTGATTCAGATTTAAATATAGATTTAACTGCAATCCAGTTTGAGCTCTCGATCAGGGGTTGGTTTCTTTTGATCTAATCTTGAGTCTAGATCTAGTTGCTTAGGCTAGTAGTAAAATGCAAAAAGGAAAAAGGAGTGAGAGGCACTATATAATATCTAGATCTATATGTTTACTACCAATTTATAATAGATCTAGATCTAGATCTTCTTCACCTAAACCTACAAATAAAAAAAAAATAAATAAAAAGATCGAACGTTATAAGTCATCCCACTCTACTCCAGTACTGACCTGCTGATGCCCTCGATAATTCCTGTCTTGATTCTCAGAAATGAAGCAGTGTTATCTTTTCGACGAAGATTGACACGGATCTTACTAAGAATTGAGATCTAAATATCTGAATCTGATCTTTTACCATAGAGTCGTATGGAATTCTTATCATTCAGTAGTCTGATTGCACTGAGGAACTGGACGAGACTGCAAGTTAACTTGGACGACTGATAGCATTCTGCAAGTCATGTGAGACTGGGGTAATATAAGGTCAAGGTTAGACGCTTCGTCTGCCGCAGTACAGACAGCGTCTACGAGCCGACGCCTACGAGGAAACGGGAATCGTTGCGCTGTTTGTGTCACTATCAGGAGCTGAGTGGTGTGAGAGACGAATTAACGACCTATGAAGTTATATAATATCTCTCTCTCTCTCTCTCTCTCTCTCTCTCTCTCTCTCTCTCTCTCTCTCTCTCTCTCTCTCTCTCTCTCTCTCTCTCTCTCTCTCTCTCTCTCTCTCTCTCTCTCTCTCTCTCTCTCTCTCTCTCTCTCTCTCTCTCTCTCTCTCTCTCTCTCTCTCTCTCTCTCTCTCTTTCTCTCTCTCTCTCTCTCTCTCTCTCTCTCTCTCTCTCTCTCTCTCTCTCTCTCTCTCTCTCTCTCTCGCTCGCTCTTTCTGTCTTTCTGCCTGTCCCCCCTCCCCCCTCTCTCTCCTCTCTTCATACCAGTGATCTGTAATTAAGTCTATGTAACACCCTCATGTTTTGGGTAATGCATCACTGCTTCATACAAACTAAACCAGCTTTAATACCAAACAAGCGCACCAGACCTATCGAAGAGGTCACGCTCTATGCCAGCACCATTCCCAGCTGCTGCACCGAGTCTGACTGCACTAAACCTCGAAGCATTCTGCGCACTGCCCCTTCCCCAACCAATCACGTGTCCCGTTCAGCTCTCCCAATATTATGTGTAAAGTTGTGAAAGTTATTTTCTTCTGTCCATCTCTGACGAAGCCGCATCATGGCGAAACATCTATATGTAAAATTGATTGTTGTTTTGTTTCTTTTTTTTTTTTTTGTCTCGTAATTATAAACTTGTGTGCCTGTTTTTTTTTAGCCCCCCCCCTCTCTCTCTCTCTCTTTCTGTCTCTTTCTCACCATCTATCTATCTATCTATCTATCTATCTATCTATCTATCTATCTATCTATCTATCTATCTATCTATCTATCTATCTATCTATCTATCTATCTATCTATCTATCTATCTATCTATCTATCTATCTATCTCTATCTCTCTCTTACTCCCTCCAGGCTCTACTGACGTATATAACCCCTCTCGTCTCTCTATGAAAAGCAGTAGTGCTAATGTAAGTATCATCTATCTTGACGGATGGTTCTGGCTAATGTAAAACTTCGTGGATATCGGACACGATGCAGCCTCTGATATTCTGGAATCTCATTGGTTTTCTTCACTATTCAGTCCTGAAAAAAAAAAAAAAATAGAGAGGATGGGGAAGAGAGAGAGAGAGAGAGAGAGAGAGAGAGAGAGAGAGAGAGAGAGAGAGAGAGAGAGAGGGAGAAAGGGTGAGAAAAACAGAGAGACATTCAGAGAGAAAATACATTA
>JAWDGP010002984.1:210000-235000 GCA_033675545.1 Elysia crispata | reverse complement strand
GCAACATTATCTAAGAAACAGTGCAGTCTGTGGCATTGGTCGCCTCTATCTGGTGCATTCTGCTAGAGTAATTTATATGGAAGTATGAGCACAAATATAGTGATGGCTTGGTGACATAGCGCCTCAGACTCACCCGCTACTCCTACCCGCCATAGTTGTGCGGACAGTCAAATTATTAAAAAAAAAAAAAAAAAGAAAAACAAATCAAAACAAGGCAATACAAAATAAACAAAACAAAAGCGAAGCAGACCCCCCCCCCCTTTCCCCCCCAAAAAAAAAAAATTAAATAAATAAATGAATAAATAAACAAATGAAATAAACAAAATCTCTAAAAGATTTTGCTCTACTTCACCTACGGAAACCAAAACATTTGCCTGAGATCACCATGGTCACAGGATCCTATATGAGATGTATAAATCTTTAAATTTAGATTGACACATTTTAAAGTACCAATACGCAATAATAATTCTTAAAACTAGTCTAATTAATCTTCATTTTCTTCGGTTAGATCGACAATTATGTTTTCACATCGAAATCTCTACAGTTTTCACATTAACTGCGCACATGTATGTTCGTATATATAAAAGAATTTAATAAAAAAAAACGGGCCAGAAAGTTGAAAGCTAAGGATATTAGATCAGCTAATCACTTTTTATTTGATCAACTTACTCTGGTCTTTGGTAGAAATGTATGGTAAGTGACTTCTTATTTGTTATTTGAAACTTCAAAGCTCAAGAAAGGTTATTCTAAATACCGAACTCGGTACTTACTCATCTGGCTTTGAAAGGAAAACCAAGATATTAAATTAAATTAACTTTTTCCCCCTTTTCTTTTGAGGCCTCGGGTCGGCTGTGTCTATATACATGGTTTCCTCTACATAGCCATTCAATGTTTGCCCTCAAGTTTGATTAAAGTCAACCATGAGGCGCCTAGGTATGTCGCGTTTGAATAAATGGAGGGAGACTGGGAGAGGAAGAAGCAGGCAGAGAGAGAGAGAGAGAGAGAGAGAGAGAGAGAGAGAGAGAGAGAGAGAGAGAGAGAGAGAGAGAGAGAGAGAGAGAGAGAGAGAGAGAGAGAGAGAGAGAGAGAGAGAGAGAGAGAGAGAGAGAGAGAGAGAGAGAGAGAGAGAGAGAGAGAGAGAGAGAGAGAGAGAGAGAGAGAGAGAGAGAGAGAGAAATTCAAAGAGAAATAGACAGATAGAGATAAAGAGAGATTTACGGGAGATGAAGATATACAGTGATGATGAAAGAGAGATATTGCGGGATAAAGAAAGATATACGAGTACATTAAATAATATTGTGTGTTTGTGTAGAGAGAGATAGAGAGACGCCCCAGGTACAGTGACAGAGGTTTTGTAGTTGAACTGGACTAACCAATCGCAAGACAAGATGTGTGAAGCTCCATCACACAGTAACGGGCTAGTGTTCGCCTGCCCCAGGTACATCCGTCCCTCAAGTGGAGCACACTCAGGCAACTCACATTACAGGAGGCGCATCGACGTTGCATTCCTTCCTTGTTTGTTTAAAACTCCTTAAAAAGCCTACGAGTGAACATAGGAAAAGAGTAACGAAACCTTAAAAAGAAACTGGTGAAATTAAAGGCTCTTCAGTTGACATGGTCAGTTGTATTTCAGTTATTGATTGGCAACTTCCATTAAGGCTAAAAATTGGAACTCGACACATTTTATCCCTTGCCATGCAGGGTAGCTTTGAAAGGAGATGAGAGCCTATACTAACATATGGCAGAAATTTGAGCGTTTGAAGGATATAATTGGAGTTTCAGGGGCTTCCGGTGGATCCGTATTAGTGACTCACACAGTTACTCAAGCCTGTCACTCTGTGCCGAGAAATGACAGGAGCCACGCCCAGTGACGTGATAGGACATCCGCAAATCAATGACATCATTGGTTAGTCTGGGCAGACTATGTCCTAATGAATCTCATCGGCAAACCTTGATAAAGTGGTAGATCAGAATTAGTGTGGGCGCAACAGGACTGGCCAGCTTACACCCTTGGTTAGAAGCGACATGGAGCAATAGCTCTGACGATACTTGGAGCCCCGGTTATGCGTGTTTGTGATCTCAGAGCCCTGCCCTAAAATCCTTAATCTTCCACATAAGATATTGAGCTGCTGAGCTATCGAAGAGTACAGGAGTAGCTTAATTATTTTCCAACTTCAAATGTGCAAGGTTGGGTGGGCAGGTTTTTCTCTAAACAGCCGAAAAAAATTAAAAAGTCATAGTCGAACTGAGCCTTAAAGACTTTGGAAAAATTAATAAGAAACCTGGCGCAATTTAAAGAGATTAACACAGTTATTTTAGAGAGATAAAAATGAGAGCGAGAGATAGATAGATAGATAGATAGATAGATAGATAGATAGATAGATAGATAGATAGATAGATAGATAGATAGAGAGACAGACAGACAGACAGACAGGCAGACACAAAGACAGACAGACAGACAAAGATAGAGGAAGAGAAATGCAGAGAGGCAGAAAGAGAGTAAGAGAGACGCACAGAAGGAAAAAGAGAAAAAAAGAGACAAAGAGAGGGAGAGAGAGAGAGAGGGAGAGAGAGAGAGAGAAAGAGAGAGAGAGAGAGAGAGAGAGAGAGAGAGAGAGAGAGAGAGAGAGAGAGAGAGAGAGAGAGAGAGAAAAGGGAGAGAAGGTGGAGGAAAAAATTAACAGTGAAATACTATGATACCGATGTTCTATTTGGATAGATGATAATCACAAGCATCACGTGATCAACAATTAGTGCAACACATAGAAAAACTGATACATTCAAGTTCATTATACTTTCTTTTCCAGTTATCCCTGCACTGCACTCTCTATCCTATGATGGTAAGTGATCTAACGCAGAATTTAACATTGAACAATTAGATCATTCGTTATTTAGTGTGTTCTAGATCTAACATGGTCAGAAGTTCGCTTATTTCTTTAGATCTATTTGGTTAAGGTTGAGAATCGATCAAAATAATTGCTTAACCTTTCTCATAATTAAAAAATCAACTGTTTTTAATTCATTAAACGGTTCCAATAACAACTTTTTAAGATATGTCTTTCTTTTATTTCTTCTGTGTGTGGATAGTAAAACATGAAATTCATTTGGCACATATAATTTTCTACCTCTTTTTGCCTCTAAGCCTCTCCCTCCCTTGCTCTATCCTTGTCTCTTTCTCCCCCCCCCCCCCCCCCCATTTTCACACTCATATTTCACAATCTCTCCATCGTGCCACGCTGGCTTTTTCCTGTCTCTATCTCTGTCTCTGTCTCTGTCTCTCTCTTTCTGTCTAGCCCCCCCCCCCCCTTTCTCTCTCTCTGTCTGTCTCTTTCTGTCTCTCTGTCTGTCTGTTTCTCTCTCTGCCTCTGTCTGTCTGTCTGTCTGTCTCTGTCTGTCTCTCCCTCTCTCTCTCTCTCTCTCTCTCTCTCTCTCTCTCTCTCTCTCTCTCTCTCTCTCTCTCTCTCTCTCTCTCTCTCTCTCTCTTTCTCTCTCTCTCTACCTTCTATTTCTGTTTCATCCCAAATACTGAAAATACAACATGAAAGAATCAAACCATAACTCATCCCACCTCAAATTGCTCTGTCTAGAGTGCTCACGCCGAACTGACCAGTGCCTGGACCGCTTTAACGGGTTGAATCGTGGAAGCTCCGACTTTTGCCAGTAAGTGGACTCAGCGAGCCCAACTTAGGTACAGGCTGTTCAAAACCATGCAGTCCAGAGTTTGGTCTCAAAATTATAATTTCTCGTGCAAACGTCATTTAATAATCAAGATGCAGCTTTTATCTCATAATTTAGATGCTTTTTATTTGATAATGAAAACAAACTTTCATTTTTAATTCAGATTTTTTTTGTTGGTATCTAGGATGATTTTGTTTCAATATTTAGATAATTTTTTTCCTACAATTTTGATGCTGTTTTATGATAATTAGATCTCCAATTTATATGAGAACGCTTTTTTCAATGAACGCACACTTCACTAAAGTTTGTGTGCTTTGCTCTTTATAAACTTTACAGATAAACTTGTAATACCACCATTGCTCTCTTCCTCATTTGCCGTTCTCTATCTTTCTCTGATCTCTGTTCTGTCTAAGACTTATGTTGCTTTGGTCAATGTTTCACTCCTTCCCTCCGCCCCTGTTGCTCCCCCCGATTCGCCTCCCCAGGGAGGGTGACAATGCCGTGCAGTGTGTGAGGCGACTGGACTGTCCCAACATGATGTACGGGCTGATGAGCTTCCGTCGGGTACAGAGGACGCTCTACAATGCTGGTTATGTCAGATGTGGTCAGTGTTTATATGCTTATAATCTTAGGTGGAGTTGTTAAAGGTGATGTCGTGGAGGTGTGTCGCTCCATTGGTTACTTTATATTATAATGATGGCAATGATGATGATGATGACGACGACGGTGATGACGAAGATAATGGTAATAATGATGATGCTAAAAATCACGGTGGGGAAGTTGATGATGATGATAATGATGATGATGATGATAATGATGGTAATGATGTTATTTTTACACGGATAATGATAGTAAAATCATGTGTCATTCTTGTGAGTGATGAGCATGATGACGATGGTGTTGGTACTGATGTTTTAACTTGAATATGAGCAAAAATATGGAAAAATGGCCTAGTTCTTGTGAGAGGTGCAGTGATAAATTTACCTCATACGCTCACAAAACGTTTATCTCTCTATTTCTCTATTTGTCATGAATGACGTTGAAGCCTTGTGTCTTTCTGCCTTTCTGTCTTTAGTTCTTTTTTTGTTTCTGGTTCTTTTCATTTTTCTTAACATTTTTGTTTCAGTTTATTGAAAAAACATCCAGATGATTATGCATTTCCAATTTTACACTCTTAATATTATACCCAAAAGTCATTCCGCTGAAATTTACATGGCCAATCTTTTTCTTTTCTTTTTTTTTTGTTTGTTTCAGAACTCGGAAATTTTTTGCAAGGTAAGTGTTATTTTTACAATGCAAGTTATGAACTTGGTATGTTCTTTTTGCTCTCTTCCAATTTAGAAATTCATGAAAAAAAATGAAAAAGAAGGAAATTAACATGAAAAACAGAACAAAGCTGTTCAAAAGTTTAAAGAAGGCTTTTGTTTTAACTAGTTCGAAGGTTAAGTTAGCGAGAAGCCAAGGGAGGTAACAAAAGTTTTGCTTTGTTTAAATTTATTACTGATTACTGTCCCTAGAAAGGAGTTTAACACTTTCCGCTACCTTAGTTTTTGCATTTGCTCTGTATGTTCTGATTCCTTGAGTTTCTTAAGTTTTTTTTATTTTCTAGTCTTTGTATCTAGTTTTCTTTTCTGTTGAATCTTGAAAGCGTATTAACAGTATGGTTCATTTCAATATCGTATTATTTTATCTATAGAAGTTATTTATTGAGCTTTCTAGTCGATAACAGAACTGCGATTGCCGGAAGAACTTTAGGAAGCATTTGAGTTGAGAGCAGAGAAAGTACTGCTACTTCAAGTGAAATACGGCAGTGCAGATAAAATTTACTACTACTACTACTACTACTACTACTACTACTACTACTACTACTACTACTACTACTACTACTACTACTACTACTACTACTACTACTACTACTACTACTACTACTACTACTACTACTACTACTACTACTACTACAACTTCCATACTACTACTACTACTACTACTACTACTACTACTACTACTACTACTACTACTACTACTACTACTACTACTACTACTTCTACTATTACTAATACTACTACTACTACTACTACTACTACTACTACTACTACTACTACTACTACTACTACTACTACTACTACTACTACTACTACTACTACTACTACTACTACTACTACTACTACTACTACTACTACTACTACTAACTACTACTACTACTACTACTACTACTACTACTACTACTACTACTACTACTACTACTACTACTACTACTACTACTACTACTACTAACTACTACTACTACTACTACTACTACTACTACTACTACTACTACTACTACTACTACTACTACTACTACTACTACTACTACTACTACTACTACTACTACTACTACTACTAACTACTACTACTACTACTACTACTACTACTACTACTACTACTACTACTACTACTACTACTACTACTACTACTACTACTACTACTACTTCTACTAATAATACTAAAGACTAAAGGGATTAATTCAGTTAAAATAAAAAAAGGAGGTAAAGGTAAAACGAAAATTGATTTCCCCACATAAAGCTTAGACAACCAGAACTCACAGTAATGAAAACTACAACACAAGATTTTTTTTTTTGCCCCCGCGGGGTGGGGGGAGGAGGGAGGGTTAGGGTGTGATATACTCTTTTTTAAGAGATGTAAAAAAAAAAAAACATCTAAGAAAAAGATATGAACAAGAGCTCATGGTCTAAAACTAATTACTATACCTCATTTTTTTTCCTTCAATAAACTGGATTTAGAATAATGTGTAATAAATTACGGTATTAATAATTTATGTTTTGATTTTTTTTAGTTATATTTTTAAAAATTTTCTATCCTCAGGTTTTCCCTATGGTGAGCAAAATTTTCAATTTCTTTCTTAAGTAAACTAATGTAAGACTAATGTAAGACAAGAGAAGACTAAGTCTACTGTGTACTGTTGATGTTAAAGATTTTAAATCACTACTTACATTGGCTTCATGTTTAGAGCTTTTCTGATATCTATAACGCATTCGTATGAAGAGCTGTAAAAAGTAAACCCATTGAAATAATTTCTTCAGCTTTGAAATCTCTATAGAAACTAGCAATACAATTACATTTACAGCTTTTTCATATCAGTTTTTTTTTTTTTTATTTTTGTTAATGGTATTTGATATAGTGACATTGAAGTACAGTGCCTACCGAACAAAATATAGCCACAGCATGAAAATTGAATTCTCAAGATGTTTTCAGCTGAATGTAAATATTTGTGACCGCACATAATATCAAATAAACCTCATAAAATAAAGTTGAAAGTCGATGATGATATTTGCTGTTACTTTGCTTTATACACCTTTCCAGCACCAGTTAGATGAAGTACAACAATAACAATTTGGTATCAAGCCTGATTTTTGCTTCGAGCTCATTCTTGTGCGCATGTCTTTGAACTTCTTTCCGGAAGTTAAAATCCTCATCAAGAGTTCTCAAATTTGAGAGTTATGAAACGTATTATCGGAAATGACGTCATTAGTTTGTAGTGACTTGAGCGCCTCATAGGATGAGCAACTCTATTATTGTTCAGCTTCAACAGAATCACTGGTCTGACTCAGTCGGTAGAGCGTTGATCTGACATTATGAAGGTCCTGCATCTAATCGATATCTACCTCTATATCGCTTTAGCTCTAAATCTTAGCTCAGAGTCGATGAATTAAAACTCTATATAGGACAAAAGACATATAGAAATTTGTATTAAAACTCCAGAGCTTAGACGGATTACAGATATGTGAAACTTAATCTACTTATTTGTATCAGCGTTAGTTCAAGACTGCACAAAGTCCAAGGGTAGAATACTCTACACATTGCTCATAAATCTTTACTTATTTTCTCCGTGAGAACTTCTTCCAGCAAACCACTAAATGTTTTCCCCATTCTGTCCATGCCAGAGTGCGCCAACAGTCAGGCGCTGCGCAAATGTGTGGTCACCTACACCGACCGAATCATCGCACACACAAGCAGGGGACTCGTTGACAAGAAATCTGTCTGCCAGTTGGTTTCCATCACTGACTCTTTTATATTTCTTTTATACTTCTTGGTGGTACAACTTTTTTTTCTATTTTCATTTTGGATTGAAGGAGATAAAGTGCCTGAACATGATCTGCCTGTAGATCAAATTATTTTCTAGCTATTGTTACCACAGTAGTAGTTTGATTCAACAATGATAATTGATTCAGTGATCCAATTCATGTAATATCTTGTCGTTGCATTACGTCCCCCCCTCCTGTTTTTTTTTTTTTTTTTTTGTCGCATAGTTTTATTGTCTGCGGGGAAGGCAAAGTCGAGCAATAGCCCTGATCTCTCTTCATCTTTCAGTTAAGGACATTTGTTACCATCATTATGCTTTCTATATCATTACATATACAGGCCTCTTTCAAATGTTTTAGCACTCTTAATAGGATGTTAATCCTGCTCTACCTGCTAATTATCATACTCCCCCGCCCCACACACCACTACCCCCCTCCTCCTCCCACCTCACCAGAGATATGAACGACTATGTGGAGTGTCAGCTCAACTGGGATGGTGCACGTTGTCAAGTCACTAGGAGCACAGTGAGTGGTCTCTCTGCATGGAGATATTACTTAGTCCCCTAGTGCACCATATTAAATAATACTTTTGTTTTGACTAAGTTAAACTTGGAAAAAAGTGCAAATTATTGTCAGTGAATCCATTAAATAAGAGAATGCTTAAACAACATTTTAACATAGGTTGTAAATGAGAGGGAGTAAAGAGAAGGTAATAGCTTGGTTCGCGAAACCATCAGATCAAGTGGACAAGAAGAGGATGAACAATGACAATGAGTTTAAAAGAATTTCTAAGTACAATTTAATACACTCTCCACTAACACAACAGTTATCAAATTTCAGACATAATTCCGGGAATGGCAGAAAACAGTACAAGATTTGAAGAAGTGAGACGATCGAGACCAAGGTCTAGTCTAGACCCGCTGCACAGTCGACTGATTTGCCTCAGTCATAAAACTCTTTTTTTCAACTTCAATAAATGATGACAAACCTCTCAGGCCAAACGCTCATTACATAATTTATAATTCCTCATAGCAGTTTCAGCTTTTTGAAATTCACGTCAGTTTGAAGCTATCATATTAAGCTTAATATCAAACGAATACTTTTTCATACATATTTAACCCAACTTGTGGAGAAAATAATGTAGACATGAAAATGCAAAAAAATTCCTCCTCCCAATAGGATTTTTTGGATCCCATTTAAATGAATATGGCCATGCGGAACGGATACCTGAATGCTCAACGTCATTGTCAATGATGCAACAAACCTGCAGGACAAGACAACCTGAAAATGCAAATAAGCTCAACTTGAAACATGAGTGATGGTCAATGTCCTTGTAAATGATGTAAGATATTAACGGGACAAGACAACCTTCCTCCAGGACTGGAATGCGTACTCCATCTGGAAGAACAGTTGTGATGGCAGCAATATGAAATGATTATGTGTATTTGAAAAAGACCCCCACAATTCAGACTGGGTGAAAGAAGATAAATATAGCACGTAAAACGAACCGCAAGTTTATAACATATTATTTAGTGGTTCTGCAACATGCAAATGCTAATTAGAAAACAGCCGTTTCTTTCCCTATTTTAGATTCAACCATTACTCGTGTTTTGTTTTTTTTTCGATGGTTTTGGCAAAAAAGTTAAATAGTTTTCTAGTTTCTCTCAAAGGGTTTGTTTAATTGCTTCACAGGCATAGATATTTTGTCGTGATTTCAAATACAGTCATATTATTTCTTAAATGTTTATGAATAATTGATGATTAACAACGTTGCAAGATCAGAGGGGTTGTGTGTGTGTGTGTGTGTGTAGGGGGGAAGGGAGTACATGGTTATCTATACACCCTAATGGCAGACATTTCCTGAGTCAGATTCTCAATGAAGGACTTAAAACTTCTTAGCGCAGGTTGGACGGGTGAACCAAGATAAGAAAAAAAAAATCCATTAAAATCCAAAGCCTTGAAAGCTAATTTTAATGATTATTTTCTGGCTTTTGGGGACAATTAAAAACCGTGCATATGTCATTAATATATTCTTCTTATCAATTTTTTTTGTGGCTCCATTCCTCCGGTTGGAGGCTTGTCTACAAAAAACTCCTGAGTAAAGACGGATATTCAAATTTGATCTCACTGATCACAGCTTCTCGCTTGAAGGTAAAGGTGAAGGTCATATATCATAAAAGTTCGCTTTTTACAACCTGGTTAGGAAAATGATTCTTTAAAAATATTTGTTGTTATTTTATTTCAGCTGAGGGACTTCATACAGACAGAGAAAACCCGAATGGCAATCACCGACTGTGGTAGGTCACACACCTCGCTTAAACACATTGTAAATATAGATTGGATAGTTTTCTTTTGCTCTTGTTTGTCTTTATACGGGGATTTCGTCCTATGGAGCTGTTGAGAAACTCATATAATTTGACGAGGAACAGTGATGCTAGGTGATAGAAAGAAATCAGTTCAGTAAGTAATAACCCATGACAAATAACGTTCTTGGAAAGGGCATATTGGTCACAGGCAGTGAGTAGTCAGAGGAGGATAAAGGGAGAGAGAGGGGGATAAGGAGAGGGAGAGGGGAGAGAGAAAGATCGTGAGGGGGAAAGAAAGAGAGTTAGATGTAGAGAGAGGGCGACTGAGAGAGAGAGAGAGAGTAAAATATAACTATTACTAGTCTGCATCAGAATCTTCGTGTCAACAACTGGACTGTTCCAGAATCATCTAACATTACTGCCCTTCGTTGCAAATCTCTGCGCTGGGTGGGTCAAGAAATTTCAGCAGACGCACTTTCCGTCTGCTAAGTTTCTTCTTTTCTTCTCTGGAAATCCTTGGCTCAGATCATCAAACCGTAGTCCATAACACATTCATCTCATACAAAAACATTTCTTTAACGATCGCAGTTTCACAACTGAACGCTAAAGTTGTAAGGTGTTTCTCTATCTCCCAGGATGTATCGAAACTGTCATTAACCTTTATTTTTACGCGCCGTTTAACGCACTGCGCATGATCAATGCCACTAACACAGTTTTCGCAACCTTATCTGGTCCAAAGCGCAGAAGTGGAGCATCTTTGTAAACAAATAATCTAAGTTGGGCTATTAAGGATTTTAGGCTATCTTTACCTTAGATCTAATACATTTCTTGCATGGATTCCAGTGAGAAACAATATTTATTCTCTCCTTTCACAATCTGAACATCATCTGGATCTTGGTGTGATCGAAGTCTTTCAGTAGACTCGACACCTGGTCACGCTCGGTTTGTTATATTAAATGGTGAAGTAAAAGATGCACACCGTACCTATAATATAGAAGTACTATCACATTCACAAAAGATTCCACCGGTAGGCACCTCTTCTTAAACTTAATTAACCGAGACCTAGATCTAATCGGTTGAGGTTATAACAGCTTTGCCCATATTTTTTTTTTCCTTACTATTCCTCCAGATGCGGCAAAATCTAAAAATAGCCTGGTTGCTGATATTCGAATTATTTCTAGATTTTCGTTCATGATGTAAATGAATCAGGTGGATGATGTCTATACACCGTCCAGTCATTCCTCAACATTTGCTATGATCTCAATAATTGAAACTACTGATTCCCAGACAGCTCCTTTTAATGCCACTTTTAAATATTTTCCTTTATGTACATAAATCAATAATTCTTAAATATATTCCAAATTATGCACAAACTAGCTAGTAGTGAACATTAATCAATGTGAAGGGATGGTATATTTTCTTTTGTCTTCCACGATGTCCAGAGATCCCAGGTCTGAACCGAGCCGGACTCGCTGGACATGTGAGCCTCCTGGTAGTGACACTGACCACGCTGGTCAGCTGCCTGATGCCTGGGTCAACTAGCCGATTCTAAGCCAACGTCATCGTTTTTTCATGACATTTTTACAGCATAACATAGCATTGGAATATTTCAAAGCTTCTTTCATTATTCTTTATAGAAGAATCTAAAATTTGTGATTTGATAATGTCATTATTTATCATTCCATTTCCTTTCCCCCCCTCTATTCTCCGTAACGTAAGTTGTTCGAACCCTTGTCCCCTTCCCCCTTTTCCTGTCGTCGGAAAACATATTATTTTTTTTTCTTTCTAGTTTTAGTCAAATTTAGATCTAGAGGAGGCAAACCACTGGGTTAAGTATAAGTAAGAATTATAAGAGCTAAAATTTTAGGTAGTGCTCAGCAGTAGTTAGGATAAGGCTTTAAGTGAAAATGACCGAAAATGCTTGAATTCGTGGGATTAGAAACATCGATTTATAGATACTAAGGACCCACCGCCTTCCCTATGGAGCGTAGTGGCGAATTGGTATAAGCTATTTTCTCTTTGAGTGGCAAGGCGATGGGTGCCGAAGCATCTATAAATCGAAGGTTTCTAATCCCACGAATTCAAGCATTTTCGGTCATTTTCACTTAAAGCCTTATCTTAACCACTGCTGAGCACTACCTAAAATTCCAGCTCCTACAATTCTTACTTATAGTTTTAGTCAAGCTGGATCTAGCTAGCTCTTATTCTATGGCCCTGGCTTCCCTTATCTCCTCTGTACCCGCTGGGTAGGACGTTACCTACACAACACAAGTTGTGGGCAAGAACAATAGCTGAAACTGGAATAACTCACGAGCTTCTGGGTACGAAGACTCCCTAACTCTAGTAAACCCTGTGTGAATGAGGTAGCTTCTTTTTTCTTTCCTAAACTATATTGTAGATCTGTTATATTCATGCATTCGATTAATTTCTCAAAGTTAAACATAATATCTATAGAGGAAAAGGGTTCTTAAAGTTGATTACTTTATCCAGTAAAAACTAATCGGAAAATGTTTACATTTGTATTTTTCAATTCCGCTTCTTTTAAATAACACATACGCGAATGAAAGAAAGATTCTACTATTCTGAAAAAGGTTCAAAAGTTCGGAAAAAACTGTCAGGAAGTGTTTGTATAAGCATAAATTTGGTTCTTTTATTTGCAAACCTCTGCTTTCATTTAAGGATGTTTGAAGATCACGTTCATCGGAGCTTTCAAAAACATGGATTTACCTTTGACATTTTTTAAAATAATAAACTCATTTACCCAATATAAGATGGTGGTTTTTTTTTTTTATTTCTGTAGGGTTGAGGTTGTATAATAATATTCTTCTATAGGACAACACGAGGAACTAACAAGACTGATGAATAGATGCATGATTTTACGACAGATGGATAGATAGATAAACATATTCAAAAAGGTATTTAGCTGAATAGAGAAATAGAAAGATATATATATATATATATATATATATATATATATATATGTAGCCTTGATACAGCTCCAGGTGGTCATATATATTCTCAGGTAGCCTGGATACAGCTACAGACCGTCATACATAGCCTCTGGTAGCCTTGCTACAGCTCTAGGATGTATTACATATTCTCTGGTAGCCTTCACACAGCTCCAGTTGGTCATATATATTCTCTGGTAGCCTTGATACAGCTCTAGGGCTTATCACATATTCTCTGGTAGCCTTGATACAGCTCTAGGGTTTATCACATATTCTCTGGTAGCTGGATATAGCTCTAGCATGTATTACATAGCCTCTGGTAGCCTTGATACACCTCCAGGTGGTCATATATATTCTCTGGTAGCGTGGATACAGCTACAAGCGGTCATACATAGCCTCTGGTAGCCTTGATACAGCTCCAGGTGGTCATACATATTCTCAAGTAGCCTGGATACAGCTCCAGGTGGCCATAAATAGCCTTTGGTAATCTTGATACAGCTCCAGGCGATTATTCATATTCTCTAGTAGCCTGGACATAGCTCTAGGGTGTATTACATATTCTCTGGTAGCCTGGATATAGCTCTAGGATGCATGACATGTTTTCTGATAGCCTTGATACAGCTCTAGGATGTCATACATATTCTTTGGTAGCATGGATACAGTTCCAGGATGTATTACCGATTTTCTGATAGCCTTGATACAGCTCTAGGATGTCATATATATTCTCTGGTAGCTTTGATTCAGCTCTAGGATGTATTACCTATTCTCTGGTAGCCTTGATACAGCTCTAGGATGTCATACATATTCTTTGGTAGCCTTGATACAGCTCTAGGATGTCATACATATTCTTCGGTAGCATGGATACAGTTCCAGGATGTATTACCGATTTTCTGATAGCCTTGTTACAGCTCTAGGATGTCATACATGTTCTCTGATAGCTTTGATTCAGCTCTAGGATGTCATATCTATTCTCTGGTAGCCTTGATATAGCTCCAGGTGGTCATTTATATTCTTTTGTAGCCTTGATACAGCTCTAGGCTGTCATATATATTCTCTTGTAGCCTGGATAAAGCTCCAGGCTGTCATATATATTCTTTGGTACCCAGGATACAGCTCCAGGCTGTCATACATAATCTCTGGTAGCCTGTATATAGGTCTAGGATGTCTCAATTATTCTTTGGTTGTCTGGACACAGTCTCTTTTATATATTAGAATGTCTTCAAATCTTTAGCATCTAATACCAGTGTTAGATTTTAAAAAGAAGAAGAACTGTACTGTGGTAGGAATGAAGACACGTCGCTATCAAAGTTTATAAATTGCTGGAAATAATGACCTAAGATATTGAAAACACTTTAAAGTTGATATTTTGAGTAAAAAAACTAATTTTATTTTTTGGAGCAGCACAGCAAATTCATGAATTTCACAGTTTTTTTTTATGATTGAACGATCCTTTTTTTTTTTTTTTTTAAGCTGCTTCAAAGGTCGCCGCATTTCTCTTGGTTATCTTGTCAAAGTTTTATTCGGGCAATGCTCTCCCTTCAACACAAGCTGCAGAACCGACCGATAAAAACACCACAAATCAACCTAGCATAAAATAGCTCGATTAAAGCAACCTGGTGTAAACATTTGCTTTGGCCTAGACCTTTTTCATGTAAGGTCAGATTCCTGCATATAAATCGTTCCTTTGGCAAACTTGGGAGCTGAGAATTTAGAAATGCGGATCGAAAACAACACCATGCCTGAGTAAAAATTCCCCTTTTTTTGACCTCTTGCGTAGATATGTTTTTATCTAACAACGCGATAAATATTTGTTGCAACTTAAGCCCCGCCCCCACCGAGAAAAACACCAGAACCAAGATATCATTCTTCAAGCAAGTGTCGCAGCGGAGATATTTAATTTCCCCGCATGCCGTTGCCTTTGGTTTGTGCGACTTAATGGGTTATGGTGCCGGCATTTGCAAAATAGCTGAAAAGATGATGTCGGCAAAATACAAAAATATTATGCAAATGTATCTTTTGAGAAAGGTGTGTTTCCATCTTCTTTACCTGCACTGGAAGCTTATTCAAATTCTTTATGACCATGGGTTATGTAAAATACCAGACTGATTCAAGTTTACGAACTTGGAGGTAAACGATGTCAACTATAGACTCTTTAGACTCGTTATTTTACACATTTTCTTTGTTTGTTTGTCTTATCAGTGCTGTCTGTGGCGCTTAAGATGGAAAACCTAAATGGGAGAGGAAAAAACCATTCTTAGACAGAAAAATTCAAAACGGTCAAAAATACTGAAAACACATACTCGAATTGATCGAAAAAGAACAAACCACAATTTTCCACAAACCGACTTGGTTGATATGACTCGCACATCCTTGTCTGCTCTCTGACTGCAAACAACACAAAATGTTCACAATATCATGTAAAATGAAAGCTTATCTATAACAACAGTGTAAGGAACTCAGAATAAAAGCAGCGATAATCAGTGTGGTGTTCATGGTACTCTGGGGACTACTTCAAACAAACTAAAAATCACAGACAACGTCATAAACACACAACAAATTTTCGACAGAGATACTGCATTAGAAACAAACATGGTCCACACAAACCAATCTGGTCCAATTAATTATATGTACAAAGAAAGACAAACTTCTAGCAGTAAACAGTGCAGGTTGTAAGAAAGTTATTTATAGCGCCATGTTATGAACACAAGACCTGGCAAGCCATGGGCGACATAGGGAGATTAATCTGCTAGTCCTGGCAGAGAGTAAGGTTATGGAACATGCGTGACGCTGGGTCCACTCTACACTCTGTACTCAGCTCGTTACTTAGGTAACCCACCAAAAGCTCCACACAGTACCATGGCAAAACATGTGACCATCTTGAGGTTTTTCTCTAAAGGTTCATCATCTATCTTCAACGTTCTTCACGTGAGGCAGCGGAGGGGGGGGGGGAACCTTTAAGACAATGTTAGAATGATGGGAGGCATTTGTTGATGTGACTTGTTGCGGTGGTGGAGAAGGAAGATAGCTATGGTGATGCTTGAAATAATGATCTTGATAATGATTGTAATAGAGATGATATCGAGAAAAGTAATAAAAATGATGTTGATGATGATGATGATAATGATGACGGTGGTGGTGGTGATGATGTTGATGATGATGATGATGATGATGATGATGATGGTGATGACGGGGTTAATGATGATGATGATGATATGATGACCGGGATAATGATGATGATAATAATAATGATAATGATGACGAACGTGATGGTGATGGTAGTAGTAGTGGTGATGATGATGATGATGATGATGATGATGATAATAATAATAATGATAATGATGACGAACGTGATAGTGATGGTGGTGGTGATAGTGATGATGTCGTTAACAGTGGTTGTAGTGATGATGGTGGTGATGATGACTATGAAAAACTTTTTCGAATATAATAAACATGATGAAACGATAGTAATATCGCTACTACGAGGCTGTCACTGCTTCTGCCCCAGTTCTGAGATGATCCTGACAAAAGGCAAGTCTGAGAGGAGGTCGACAGACGGTGCACTCTTTGCTGCAGCTTTTCGGTCCAGCGCTCTCCTTGTGCCTGTTACGTCAACGTTGCCTCCTGATTCCTTATGATATCTCTTTGATTTCTCCGAGAAAGTTTAACGTAGGTTGAGTTTGTCGGAGAAGATTTTACAAAGATTTTTTTTCTTTAATATGCCCACTCCCATATACAAGCAGCAACACTAGTGGCAATCGTCTAAGTTTCTGACCTGTGATGGAGCTTGCCTGACTGTCTCCAGCTCTACCATGTGTCTTCACTAATGGCTCTAGTGTCAAGACAGGGAAGCTCATCTCAGCCAGTTTGTACAGGACTCTCTCTCTCTCTCTCCCTCTCCCTCTCTCTTTCTCTCTCTCTCTCTTGTTCTCTGGCTCTCTCTCCCTGTCTCCCTGTCTCTCGCTCTCTGTCTCTCTGAGTCTCTCTCTCTGTTTCTCTCTCTCGCTCTCTGTCTCTCCCTCTCTCTTTCTCTATCTCTCTCTCTCCCTCTCTCTTTCTCTCTCTCCTCTCTCTCTCTCTCGCTCGCTCTCTGTCTCTCCCTCTCTCTTTCTCTGTCTCTCCCTCTTTTTTTCTCTCTCTCCCGCTCTCTGTCTCTCCCTCTCTCTTTCTCTATCTCTCTCTGGCTCTCTGTCTTTCGCTCTCTCTTTCTCTCCCTCTCTTCCCTTGTAATATATATATATATATATATATATATATAATATTTATATATATATATATATATATATATATATATATATATATATATAATATGTATATGTCAATGTAGCATGGCCCCACCCCAAGCCCCTCCACGCCCCTCCGCCTCCTTCCCTATCATAATTACAAGGAATCATAAGTCCGTGACATAATATTATCTGTCCCAAAAGTCGAGAATACCCACGTCCCATCCCGGACGCCCAATCATCATCATATTTGGAACTAAATATAGCGCAAAAGCAGAGGCATTTATTGGTGTCGACCTCCTTGAAAAGCTTGACTGATTTTGATGCCTACTTGACAAACCTATTAGCATAATCAGAATAGTGATAAACGACTTGGTGGGTTCAGTCTTTTCTTTTTCTTTTTTTTTTAATCTTTTTTTTTGTGAATTCCGTGTTGGGAGAGCGAAGCTTCCCGAGGCCGTCACGTTGAGACCAGCGTGTTATTCCCCCTGACCAGCCATATATAACAGCGGAGAGATATGGGCCTTACCTCAGTTCAAACTTCAAGTGAAACACAAACATCTTGTACAAGCCGAAACTTGGAAACGGTAAAATTAGAGTTCATTGCAAAAAATCTTCCATACGGATTTTAGACGACCAAGGTAAGCAAACAAAAATTAATTTTTATTCTAGATATAATAATAATAATAATAATAATAATAATAATAATAATAATAATAATAATAATAATAATAATAATAATAATAATAATAATAATAATAATAATTATTCATGTAAAAAAAAAAGATGGTGCGAATTTGAAAAGAACAATCCATAGGAAAATATGCACGTGGAATAACAGGAATCTTTCTTTTCAATTCTCTTGCACCCTGATGTAATCAAGAAGCAGCACGGTAACAAGAAACACAGAGAATTAGTGCAAAGGGAGATCACTGTCTAGATGTTCTCTGATGCCTTAGATCACGGTGTTTTAGATAAACCTGGAAACCAGACATACTCTTTAGGCCATCAATTGCTCTATGCCCAACTTTAAAAAGACTGTTCAAAGCTTAATACTTATATTTTTAGATGCAAACAACAGAACTAAAACAAAACAACATTTGCTAACAATATTTTTATTTTACAACGACGACCGCTAGAATTCTGCTTAAATTTATATCTGCATCAAACTGAATGATATTGTCTCCCCTTGGCGTTAGATTATAATTTGTCGCTAAAACGTGGAAACCAGACATAGTCTTTAAGCAGTAAATTGGAAAACAAGGCTGTTGTGAATTTCAATTGTTTCCTGTGTGCGCAACTTTAAAACAAATTGTTTGTAAGCTTGGTACTTTTATTTGCAGATGCGATACACAGAATTACTACTACTACTACTACTACTACTACTACTACTACTACTACTACTACTACTACTACTACTACTACTACTACTACTACTACTACTACTACTACTACTACTACTACTACTACTACTACTAAAGCTACTACTACTGCTGCTGCTGCTGCTGCTGCTGCTACTACTACTACTACTACTACTACTACTACTACTACTACTACTACTACTACTACTACTACTACTACTATTACTACTGGGTACAACTTATTAGCTATCTATATCAAGAATAATAGATTTGTCTCCCTTTGACGATAGTTTCCAATATTGTTAATTTGTTCTTCCCACAATTTCCTCTTGATTGAGTCCAAATTGATATCTATAGAGTAAAGAACTAGAAATGCTGTTGGCGTACTGATCCGACAATGAGTTCGAATTTAATATCCAACCTGTTATGTTGAAGGATTATTTTAGCTGAGCAGTAAGTTCTTGCCTGTTTTTGTCATGGTACCCTCTTGTTCCCAGACTCAGCATGCCTTTGAAGACCATCAAAAGAATCCTTAGCAGGGCTTCGCTCACACGGTCGCCCTCGCAGTTATCGTCTGCTAGCTCGAACAACTCGTCTGCCCAGCTGAAGTCGCTTGTGATCGATAGTAACCGGCTGTCGGTGACACCCTCGGCTTCCGATAACGACATGAAGAAGATGATGACCACACGAGCGGACATCGAAGATGATAAAGATTCTAGCAAGATGAAGAAAGCGGTGATGTTCGATCTGGAGAAAGCAGCATCGAATGATCTCAAGAAACAAATCAAGAACAAGTGTAACGAGACGCGGTGCAACCTGGACAAGTCGACAACCTTAGTTGTTATCGAGAACACAAACAACGAGAGGATGAACAGATCGAGTGCCGGGAGCGATGATGACGATGATTTCAGCGACGACGAGAAGATGGACCAGGTGAAAGAGGGAGACTGCTCGTGTTCCTGCTCATGCGCAGAAGACAGTAGCGACGATGAAGGGGAGGTAAGTTGTGTTGACTGTTTGGAGTGTTGTAAAAGTTACAATTATCTGGAACTGCCACCGTAAAATTATTGCCCATTACAGTTTGCCTGTGGTGGATGCCATGATGGCCGTTTTCTGTGCTCTATGTACCTCTTTGGATCACCTTAAATCACCTTTAACACCGGCTAAAACTGAGCTGTGTCAATATAGAAATAGAAAGAATTAAATTAGCAGCTCCCGGTTTGACGGCTTAATTTAATAATTTAAAAAAGAAATGTCAGTCACGACCAAACTGTTCGAGCTTCAATAAACAGTCATCTTTGTTGCGATAAAACGGATATGAACCAAAAAAAAAAAAAAATATAAAATAAAATGATAAAACTTTATAAAGGATTCTTGCCATTCAGTTCAAAGAAGGCTGCTAGTCTGAACTCACCAGGCATAGAAACTGAGCATTCTAGACAGTAAGTGTCCGTGAAAACAACGATTAGAGAGAATCTCACAAAAAAAAAAAAAATGAATTAAATGGAATATCTTAATATTTTCAGAATGGGTACACACCCACACCCACACATACAAATACAAATAACAAAAACAGAAATGAACATACCAGAAGCAAAACCAGCCAATAAGTTGAGCTAATACTATACAACAGCAATGTACTCACCCACACACACACACACACACACAAACCACATACACATACACCCTACAGTCTCTCCCATAATCTCTTCAAAGCTGATTCTTGTAAAAAAAAAAAAGAAAAAAATACTCCAGCCTCGTGAAGTGCTTTAGGCTCTAACGTCACGGTATGATTTCTACATTATTGCATACTGTATTGTCACTCGTTTCATCATCAACCGGTGAAGAGGAGAAAAAAGTACTAAAATAGAACAGGGCGTCATATATATGACATCTATTGTTGGCATGCGACTACTTAGATGCAGCACTTAAAATACGCGGCAGAAGAGCTTTTGACTTCCCTTGGTCAGGTGGACACATTCCCATCAGCCGGTTACCATTCTTGGATACAGTCAGTTATTTTTCTAACATTTTCCCCTTTTCTACTTGATTGATTATTTGCGAAGCTTGATCCACAATCTGGGTGTCCTAACCACCCCCCACACCCCCCCCCCCACACCCCATCTCCACCCCTTCTGTATTTGTTCACCTGCATTATGTTACTATTCTTAAGATTACTATGATCAAGACGTATTACTATGATGTAATATTGATTTCCTCTTTCGTTTTTTACCGAATCTCACTCTAAAGCGATGTTGGATCAGTAACTCTCAGATATACCTAATTTAAACCTTTTCCAGTTTTGTTTTTTCTTATTTCAAATGACATGTACCTTCGTGTACCTCCATATTGTGTGAAAACAAGTTTCCCAATGCTCCACTTTCATAATTTTATAATTAGTTCAGGAAGTAAACACCTTCCTACTATTTTGGTGGTTTCTTCTTCTTCTTTTTTTTTTTTTTTAAATCCACTTCGAATATCTCTATGTATGTTTTTTCATAGATAAAGATTCTGCGACTTATCTGTAGAACAACTTTACAATTGGTGCAAGACGGCTACAAGTCAAACATTGTGCCCTAAGTCTTCTTCCGTTCTATTTATGGTACGGTATTCAGGATAAAAATAGACGTCAAGTCCAAACGCACATCTTGTACTTTCCATTTTTCCTCTCGGTTTCATTTTAATTGAATCTTTTAAATGTTAGATGTATTATGTGCGTTTCTATTCTATAGTAACTTCTATTTTATGTTCTTGCAGTTGTGTCAGCGCAAAACAGATTCACACCTTTTTTGTTCTTATCTTTTGTTTTCTCGTGACCAATCTGTGAACCAACACCTGTTCTCCACTTGTGGCTCACTTTTTATCTCAAAGTCAAAGAACAAAGGCAATCGTTTTATCTCAGATAGCCGGTTCCAAAGGGAGAAATTCAAACGTTCAACAACATTTAAAAACACCGAGTCCATCAGAATCCCTTGTATTCTGCGACAAAGCCTGTAGCGTGTCCACGAGGGCAGCAGTTCTTATCATGAGCCGCTGCGAGTCTCTGCCTAACGAAGTGAACATTTTCGTATTCTGCTCTCACGTCCTGAAAATATGTATCGGGGATGGGGGCGGGCAAATTCACGCCTGACGTCTTGGAATCATCTGTACATAATGTAGGTCCACCGCGGTAGCTGATGCTCTTGTAACACGGGGAGCAAAGTCACAGGAAGACCGCATTTAACTGTTTCCGGTCATCTGTCACAGGGGCTGCTGCGCAGGCGAATCAGCTATAAGCAACCCGAGAGGTCCACTTCTCTAACACTTATTGTAACTCTCAGCTACTATTTTCGAGAGTTCGTCAGACAAAAAAAAAAAAGTAAATAAATGACTGAGGAGAACACTTGAAAGTCTCTCTCTCTCTCTCTCTCTCTCTCTCTCTCTCTCTCTCTCTCTCTCTCTCTCTCTCTCTCTCTCTCTCTCTCTCTCTCTCTCTCTCTCTCTCTCTCTTTTCCCTTTCATACACTCTGAAAGTCTCAACTATAACAGTGCATTTGGAAGCTGTTGTAACCGTGACCTTGTAAAGCCAAAACAATAGACATTACGCATGCGCCCCTGGATGCCATGTTTATGTGGCTGCTCTCTTCTCACGATTGTCACACTCTGGGAATATAGAATCTAGTTCAGTTCGGCCGTTCGGAGCCTGACTTGACCACAGCAGAACTACTCTGACAGACACTGTCATTGACGGTGTCACAGGGAAGCCTGTCCTTGTGACTATTGACTGGAGTTGCAAAAGGGCACAACAGTGATGTTGATGTCAGTTAGTGACAGGCTGATTAGGCTTGGGCAGCACACTGCGGTGACAGTGTGGCCGATAGTGTTTACATGGCGCTACAAGCTGACTTACACCCAGATGGCGTGGGAAGACAAGTCTATACATAACATGCGTTTTTTTAACGCGTGGAAAGCGTGAAGGATAGATAGAGACGTGCCAAACAGGACGTCAAAAACTTGTGTACATAGATCAAAACAATTTACATAATTATCTGACGATCGAGGTTCAAAAAATCTCCCCGTCACTTATTTTCCCCTCTTCCTAGAGTGGAAACTTTCCTTTTTATTTCCCCATGTTTTGACCAACCTGAGTCTCTACTTCTAGCGTACTGTAAAATGTTGTAAAAACAGCGCAAACACTCAGCTTTGATAAAAATTTAATGATGTTTTGTCGAAAAATTCCATGGTTCTTTTTATCATTTCATGTCACATAATACAGTACTACATTGTCTTTCTAACAAGCGCATCGAATTGATTAAGTAAAAAGCACACATGCAGTACTGCACTTATCCTGGCAAGGAAGATCACATCATGCAACATGCAGCACGTTCAGGGCGACCATACTGTAGGCCTCATAACTAAGATCATCATGCCAGCGTGTACTCATCAAACACACTGCATGCCGCGCTATGGAAATGTCGTCACAGCTACACTGCTCGCCATATTTAAGGGAACACAAAGATTAGTTCAGAACCAAAACAATTTTGAAAAGCCATCCTCAACTAAATAAAAGTTAAAAAAAACAAAAACTATAAGTACTATATCAAGTGTAGACCGAGATTTATATATGTTTGGAAATTTTTAGATATGGTGTAGCAAACTTATCCTCATTATTTATCACATGGCGATGGATTTACTCAGGATATATTGCACTATATAAAGAAATACATAACAGGACTAGCAAATAGAGTTGACTTAAAAAAAAAAAGTTTCCCTCTAAGGTGTTGACTTTCAGGGGATTCCTCTGTAAGCTTGTCCTATTCACGTCATCTCCTAACCTTAATCCTCCGCCACCGAGTGGAAGACCCGGGCCTTCGGGTATTTCCACATTTTCTCTTTGAGCTACGGGGGAAGAAAGAGAAAGCAAAAATGTTTGATAGAAGATAGAAATGGGCACACAATATGTATTAGTGCTTACCCCTACGGTGAAATTCAAGACTTACATCGTAAGCAAATTCTCTGGAACTGAGATTAATTTAAAAAACAATAGGGGTGTCGGTTGGAAAATGATAACCCCTCATCCCTACCTTTCTGTCTGACTGTCAAAACCAATTTCTATGGCTCTGTTTCGGTCTGTTCATTATTTTGAATATAATTATTTTTATGTCTTTCTGCTTGTCTCTTGTCTCTCTATCTTCCTGTCTGTCACTCCTCGGCCTCTCTCTCTCTCTCTCTCTCTCTCTCTGTCTCTGTCTCTCTGTCTCTCTCTGTCTCTCTCTCTCTGTCTGTCTGTCTGTCTCTATCTCTCTGTCTCTGTCTCTCTGTCTCTCTCCGTCTCTGACTCTGTCTCTGTCTGTCTGTCTCTGTCTCTGTCTCTGTCTGTCTGTCTGTCTGTCTGTCTGTCTGTCTGTCTGTCTGTCTGTCTCTCTCTCTCTCTCTCTCTCTCTCTCTCTCTCTCTCTCTCTCTCTCTCTCTCTCTCTGACTGTGTTCCTCCCCAACAAGGCAAAAAACCTGGTGAGCTAGGTAGGGCTCTCGCTGTTTGACCCTTGGCCGTTCTCGGCTGCCCTTGTAGTAGGGGAATCCCCACTCCATGACGTCATGGCTGAGGAAGTTCTCCCAGCTGCGGTTGATGTCGCGCCCCCTCGGGATGTCGATGTAGAGGAGATTCCCGACCAAGGTCTCATACCTGGCGAGAAAATAACAAACACAATGCTACGTCCGATAACACTAGGGGTAAGGGGACACGACTGTAACACGTTAAAACAATAATAGCAGTTACGAGAGAGAGAGAGAGAGAGAGAGAGAGAGAGAGAGAGAGAGAGAGAGAGAGAGAGAGAGAGAGAGAGAGAGAGAGAGAGAGAGAGACAACCACACTGTCATTACAAAATTAATCACATTAGCGATATATGAAGACAACCACACTGTCATTACAAAATTAATCACATTAGCGATATATGAAGACAACCACACTGTCATTACAAAAGTATCACATTAGCGATATATGAAGACAACCACACTGTCATTACAAAAGTAATCACATTAGCGATATATGAAGACAACCACACTGTCATTACAAAAGTAATCACATTAGCGATATATGAAGACAACCACACTGTCGATGTCATAGGAAATCACACGTAGGATATGTGCGAATAACTACATTGCCATAAAAAATTACACTAGGGATATGTGGGGATAACCATATTCTCATAACAAATCACATAGGGGTATGTGGAGACAACCACCCTGTCATAACAAATCACACTAGGGATATGCAGGAACAACCACACTGTCATAAAAAATCACACAAGAGATATGTGGAGACAACCACACCGCCATAACAAATTACACTAGATATAGAGTCTAGGTATAGGTGGCGCCATATGTATATTCCATCACTTCCCAAATCAGAAATTCTGAAAGTTAAGCAG
>JAWDGP010002984.1:167500-202500 GCA_033675545.1 Elysia crispata | reverse complement strand
AAATTTCAAATTTGCCATGTATGCCTATATATTCCTTTTATATTAATCTAGATCTAGATCTTAGATCTATAGCAATTCATTTTAAAAACAGATCTTGATCTAGATCTAGATCTAGTAATTATAAATATGGACTTTGGTCTGATAAACTACAAGATTATGGATGGCATCAAATTGAAAATTAATCTAGACTAAATTTAAAACAACACTGGTCATAAAATCGATCTCAGACCTTAGAATTATATCTAAAAACCTGTCTTGATTATGATTGAATGGCTTAGCTGTATTTTTATCCTGGTTTCACAACTAAAATTAACCCAAATTAACTTTGATAGTATTAGTAAATCCCATTAAAAAGAGCAATTTGAAAAAAATAAATTTTTCAATCAGACATAAAACTCTATATTCAGGGAATTTAATCCTTACAAAGGAAATCTTCAGATTTAATCATAATATAGCTAACAAAAATTAAAGAATGTTAATTTTATAACCTCTGCATAGCCATATCAAATCAATATTTTTTTTGAGAGATGTCCATTCTGAATCATTTTCCAACATATCTAGTTATAAATAGAACCAACCAAAAGAAATAGCCATATTCAATCAAAATAGTTGCACAGATGAAGTCAAAATTTAAATCTTTCAAAAAGTTATCCTGATAATAGATTGCTCTCGTAAATCATTAATCACCGAATCAGTATGAAGTCTGCCTCTTTTTTCCAAAATAATTAATCTGTTTGATTGAGACCAGGATCTATATAACCTAAACAGATAGGTTATTAATATTCACAATATATCATAATGAATTGAAATCTGCATATGAAAATATAATAAGGAAAGAAAAACACCAACCATTTTAGTAAATATATATATATATATATATATATATATATGTATTATCACACTGTCTGTATCAACATTTTTACTGAATCTTCTTTGGATTTGAAGGAGTCAAAAATTTCTAAATGATTCTGTAATCATGAGATTTTTTTCCATATAATCACCCAACTCAGATAGTATAAATAAGACAGACATGACTAAATGGAAATGGGATGACATTGGAAAAAGGGGGAAAATATTGTTTCAAGTATTTTTTTAATGTCCTTCAGTTAAAATGGAAAACCAAATTCAAGACACGCATCATTGAAATATTCATTAGCTGATAGTTTTTTTACAGTGATAAAATTTGACTTTTTTTTAAGCCTATAAAACTTTTTAGAGCCACTGTCATCCGTCAAGGTTGAGCGACTCACCACAGTGTGGATATGCTGTGCTGTAACTAGTGAAGATTGGCATCCTGATTGTCTTAAGCTCCAAGAAGGAAGCCAGAATTCTTTTTATGAATGTAAATTTTTTTAGCCTAGAGAGATTCAATAACACATAAAGTTGAAGGTTATTTGTAGGAAAGTTCTAGTCAACAATCACAAGGCTTTGTGGCATCATATTTTTGCATTTGCAAAATATTTAAATCGAATAAGTATAAAGTTTTCAAATTCAGTTTATCATTATGAATAAAATGTTGATGGAATGCAGCTTGTACACAAAGCACCTAGAGCACTTTAGCAGTAAACTAAAATCACACTTATTATAGCTTTAAACAGAAACAGTTTGTGAATTATGATTTGTTTCTCAAGCACTGGAAGTAAAAATCTTGGAAGGTTTATTTGCAAAATAACAAGTTTTAGAAACTTTTATTTTATAATCAATAGCAGCCTCCTTTAAAATAAACTCTTTGCACCAAACTGTAGTTAAGTTCATTGTGTATTGTGTTGAGTCATATATATCAAAACATACAAAAGGCTTACCTTGTATTTCTATTCATTTAAAAAAATTCAATTGAATACAAAATATATTTCATCATAAATCAAACATTTGCTAAAATATTCATGAAAGTTTTGTTGAGAAAAGACTAAATTTGAAAGCAAACTTCAAAAAAACTTGATTCTGTCACTTTTTAATTTTTTTTTACTTTGATAAATTTCATGACTGTATACGATTTGAATAACCAGATTTAAAACGAAACATTTTATTTAAAAATGTAAATTTCCCTCATGCAGAGCAGACTGTTCAAACCTCATCTCAAGTCTTTGTGTCTGTCTTTTACCTCTTTATTCCTCCAGCCAGCTTTCCTGTCTTTACTTAATACAATTTCTAATTGTAAATGTCTAATTCGTTCCAAAATTTAAAAATTATTAGCCAAGGATATTAAGGGTCTCCTGGTTTACAAAAAATTGATAGAGATTATCAGATATGAAATCTAAAAATGAATTTCCTTAGAAAATAGTATGGTCTGGGAAAGGCACATTCTATTTCCTCTACAGGTGTGTTTACTTTTATTACAAGCATTTGAATTAGTGTTTGTCTAGAGATGTAGTCAGCACGTCTCTAATGAATCATTCCTGAATGGTAGGAAATGCATATCTCGGTACTTGCCTTTTTCAGTGTCATCTGTTATTAATTTTGTCCCTCTCCTTCCAATTTAAAAGAAAAGGAAAGAAAATTAATTGACTTAAGCCTAATACATACATGTACTTATATTACATTCGGGACAAGGAGAAAAAAAGTTCAATAAATTCGAAGCCTAGAAAATTCTTGGTATTTTTATTTTATTTTGTCCATTTCTAATTCCAGTTTCTGTGTGACAAGTTCTAGATATCTCTTTCTCACAAATTATCCATCGCTTTTTCTTTTTTAAAACGTGCTTTGTATTATTGTTAATTAAAACTGAACGGTGACTGATATTTTGACCCTTCTGTTGCCGTAAGCTGTGACGTTGTAGTCTCTAAAAAAAAAATAAAATAAATGGACTAAGTTTCACTTAGTTCATTTTGTGTTGCCCCGTGGTATCTCTTATCATTGCTACGAGAATATTACCAGATGGGTCCCAGCAAGCTGCTTAATAAAAAAAAAAAATTCTTATCTTTGATTAGATAAAAATTATATGCTGTATACAAATTATAACACAATCTCCTGTAAAACGCAAATAAAGTACAGTGTATATGAGACTGGGGGGGGGGGGGGGGGGAAGGGTTAGTTTGCCTTTCTGATGTTAAGGAAAAGAACATTTTTACATTTCTTTCAGAGAAAGAAGCGGGGATAAGAATTGAGTGCTTGTGCGCACAAACGAAATCGAGGCGTGCTATTAGTTATAAACATTTAGATTGACACGCGATCATAGACACTGTCCAATCATGCCACCAAACTTTCGCTAATTATTTCAATATTACTGTATAGATCAGCGAGTGTGGGACTCGCTAGAACTAGAAGGCAAGTCGTGCTGCTCACTCATCTCGGCTCCACTTTAGAGCTGCTGACGTACCGATGTCACTCGATAGTCCCGCCTGATATTGTGACGTCGAACTTTCAATGCTACGGGTATCAAGTAGCACGCTTCAGCTTTACTGTCAAGGAAGTTTTCTGCACCGAGTCTGTGTGTTTCTTGTTACAGCCGTTGGCGTCATGTGCCGCTGCTTTCATTATATGGTTCGTGTTCTGTCAGGACTCAACCCATGATAGCCCTTCACTCCTGACATTCTCACAGCTTCGTTCTAACATAGCTCAGGATCCATGCCTCCTTCAATCTCCTATAGCACCTAACTGGTAACATTCTCGGAGCCTATTTATAATAGCAGCTCACTCTTAACATTCTCAGTGCTTAGTAGAGATGATGATAGCTCAGGGTCCAACTTGTTCTCCAGTTGAAACCAAGAGTTTCACTAAAGCCAAATAAACAATCTCTCTGTAGTCGGTTCTCTCCTGTCTCAAAAAAAAAAAAAAAAACAAAAACAAAAAAAAAAAGAACAACAAAAAAAAATAACCACTATTCGGCGTAAGTCACACACACTTCACCGCATGTCCTCGACAAACGATAGACGAGAAGTGGCGATCAGCTGCTATCACGACAGTCTTCTCCCTGATCTCGACAAACGATAGACGAGAAGTGGCGATCAGCTGCTATCACGACAATCTTCTCCCTGATCTCGACAAACGATAGACGAGAAGTGGCGATCAGCTGCTATCACGACAATCTTCTCCCTGATCTCGACAAACGATAGACGAGAAGTGGCGATCAGCTGCTATCACGACAGTCTTCACCCTGATCTCGACAAACGATAGACGAGAAGTGGCGATCAGCTGCTATCACGACAGTCTTCTCCCTGATCTCGACAAACGATAGACGAGAAGTGGCGATCAGCTGCTATCACGACAGTCTTCACCCTGATCTCGACAAACGATAGACGAGAAGTGGCGATCAGCTGCTATCACGACAATCTTCTCCCTGATCTCGACAAACGATAGACGAGAAGTGGCGATCAGCTGCTATCACGACAGTCTTCACCCTGATCTCGACAAACGATAGACGAGAAGTGGCGATCAGCTGCTATCACGACAATCTTCTCCCTGATCTCGACAAACGATAGACGAGAAGTGGCGATCAGCTGCTATCACGACAGTCTTCACCCTGATCTCGACAAACGATACACGAGAAGTGGCGATCAGCTGCTATCACGACAGTCTTCTCCCTGATCTCGACAAACGATAGACGAGAAGTGGTGATCAGCTGCTATCACGACAGTCTTCACCCTGATCTCGACAAACGATACACGAGAAGTGGCGATCAGCTGCTATCACGACAATCTTCTCCCTGATCTCGACAAACGATAGACGAGAAGTGGCGATCAGCTGCTATCACGACAGTCTTCTCCCTGATCTCGACAAACGATAGACGAGAAGTGGCGATCAGCTGCTATCACGACAGTCTTCTCCCTGATCTCGACAAACGATAGACGAGAAGTGGCGATCAGCTGCTATCACGACAGTCTTCTCCCTGATCTCGACAAACGATAGACGAGAAGTGGCGATCAGCTGCTATCACGACCATCTTCTCCCTGATCTCGACAAAACCGAGATAAAAGAGACACTCGGAATATCTTTCGATGTCACCTACTCGATTCGTTTAATCAATTTGTGCAAAAAAAAAAAAAATGTCGAAATGTTGAACATTTTACAACAGGCAGGTTAAAAATGTCCTTCATGACACAGTGCCCCAAAATGGTGGCTTGGAGTTGAACTTGGAAATCTTGAATTTTTGGCTCAGTCTGCCGGTGTTTAATTAATGATATGCTTTGTGAAATGTGTAGGAATATTGCTTATGTGTAACTATGTAAGAAAGAAATATATGTCTACCAGGATCTGACACAACTTTGCTCAGACTTATGTATTAAGTAACCTCTGCACAAGAGCTTTAGTAAGCCATGTTGATGAGTTTGAATCGAAAGTTTCAACTGACGCAGAGTTGCTAGTAAAAATAAGATTGCTTGATGCATGTATAATATTTTATGGAATCGAAAATACCTGATCGTTAAACGTTTTCTAGCAATTGGGAAAAGCGGATTCCAGTTTCTATTAAAGCGCATGCCTCCACTGCGTGGCCCTAGCTTCTCTGCGATATCTATATTGATTTCTTGTAGCGCTCCAGCCCTATCATTGTCCATTTCTTTAGCGGCCTTCATTGGATCTATACTCGCCCTTCAGGTCCCTCCCAGTTTGCAACTCCCCATCGACTTGCATTTTCGTAAGAATAAAAATACCTTTTTTTCCCTTCACTTTTTTGTTTGTTTTTCTCTTCCTATCGTTGTATTTGTGTTTAAATTTTTTCATTATTTTTTCTGCCTGTCGGTTTAAATTGTCCCGGCCATGATGTGATTGGGACGGATCCGCCCAGCAACCAGCTAGAAAAAGATCCAATCCTCTCAGCCAAAAGTGTTACTCGTTTAAATCGAGTACATTGCCGCATGTTTTTGAATCGTCGCCTAAGCACGTGAAATGAACATGGCATCTTAGGCAGCCATATCACGTCAACTGACACTGCCGGAATTCTTATAGAAATGTTTGAACTTGCAGCCTTGAGTTTCGAAATTTAATGCTATGATCTAGTCACGAAACTTAGTTGTTTGAAAAATAACGCCCCCAAGCCCCCCAAGTCGTTCAGGCTTAAGACCCACTTTCATGAAATCATCTTTTAATTTGAGACAATGTCATTGTTTTGGACAGTATTGGATTTAAGTGACGCTAATCGGAGATTCCAATAGGGTTTATTCTTTGGTCAAGAACATAGGGTTATAATTTATAAAATGATCCAACATCTGGTTCCTAAACGTGGGTTGGAAGAGTGTGGAGCGGTAGGGTATTCTTCAAGATGGGAGTCCCCTTAATCTCTATCAGGGTCTTCTACAGGAGAAGAGATGGGAGAGACATGCGCCGAGTACAGAACCCGACTTTTCTATCTGCGTGCAGTTTGTGCTGACCTCTCTAAGTGGCTTATTTAAACTTTTCTTTTTTTTTTTTGGTGTGTTTGATAGAAATTAATTTTGCCACAGCCAATGAGTCGGCCAGTAAACTGCGTGGTAAGCTAGTCTCAGTTATAACAGTCATACTCTCTTATTTCTACTGAGCCGTTCAGCAATAATTGGCTGACTGAGCACAAAACGGACGTTTTAAGTTAGCAGTACCCTGACCTGGGGACTGACCCGTTGGTCAGCGGCCGTCGTCTGCAGCCGCACATCCAAATTTTTCGTGTGCATCTCGAACACTGAGATAAAGTGCTGGACTGTCCGGAGCACACCCCATCCCTCCCTCCCTACCTCAAATAATCCTATCCTGGCGTGTAAGCAGCAGAGCACATGCATGTTCCGTGTAGATGTATATATTTGTTAACGATAACAGGATCTACACTCTTACACACTCATTTATGATAATTCTGCAAGGCGAGTCCACGGGAAAGGTCGCTCCCTAGCGCGATGCTCAGGTGTCAATGTCTCAAATGCCCTGTCTGGAACAGACATCGGCGATCATGATTCTCCACCTGTCCCTATCTTCCGTCATCCGCAGGAGTCAATAAACAGAAAATTGAGGCTTGGAATAGTTGATGTGTCACACGAATAAGTATAAAATAGCACCCAATGTATCAAATGACGTGAGCTAGTATTTCACCTTTTTTCAAAAAACAATTTTATGGTTCGTTGCGATATCGCAATTATAGTAATGGGAATAAATTGCGTTGAGAGAGAAGTACTTGATTGAAAGTTTTTAATTCCCTGTAGAGGTGTCTGAAATCATACCGGCAGTAAACAATCTTCACAATACTCCCCCACCCCCACCCCTGGCTGGCAGATACTGGCTTCCTCAGGTCGATGTATAAACTTTTCATTCCAACCAGGACCTCAAAACGGTCTTACGAAACCGTGAAAGAGGCCTTACAAGCAGGCATAAAGCTTAGCAGGGCAAGCTGTTAAGGTGAGGTCCAAACTCGTTCACAATAATTAATACTGCGTGAGATTGGTTGTATGTGAACCTGAGTGAGCAGACGATCCACCACACAGGCCACTGGCGCCGCTACCAGCTAACCCCAACATGAACTAGTGTTGAACAATATTTGTAATATAAGGACTTTTATTGAATTTTATTCGAGTTATTAGCGGTTTACACAGCGTGTCGTTATTGCAGACAGTAGTTTTTCTCATAAATACACATAACGTAACACATCTCACTCACTGAAGACAGTAAATCGATTGCGTGGGCGGATGTTTGATGTGACATCCATATATTACACTGTGTGTGTATTGATCGAGTCATGTGTGTCGCAGTGTCAACAAATCGTACATACTATTGTACTCTTGTTTCGACGGGCTTGTCTCAACAACAAATACAAGAATGATACCGATATAAGTCGTCCTTACTTTCGTTGTCAGGCATTGGCCAGCTGAGCGACTAGTTGGAAACGTAAATGCTTGAAAATTAATCCTCAACAATTCTGACCGCACAATTACAATCAACTTCTGTAATTTAGTCTATTTCCCCATCCGGTAAATTCGCCTCCTCTTGAAACACCAGTCGGTGAGATACTTAACGTTGAGACATGGTGTGAATCTGTGTGTGTGTGTGTGTATGTATACGTGTTTGTTTCTAATTTGAAAACGCCATTTTTTCCACTGTTCTTCCAAAGTTAGGAGATTCCTTAGAAACAAGGCAGGCTGTGCACGTGTTGAAGCCCCACACGGCAACCATTAGACCAGTTTGCCAGTGGCATAGCAACTATCATGATCATTGCGGCTTCCCTCGTCTGGTGTGAGAACACAATCTCTATGGTCTGCGAGCCGCTGAGATTGAAGCAATTTGATTTGCATTGGTTTTTGCATCCATTATTTTCAAACTCACATCACATCACTCGCAGCTTTTCACTCAACCCGCTTCTCTCAATGCCATAGCTTTGGCTTCGGTTAATACTATTTCTCCTCATCCTACAATTAGTTGAGGTGCCGCGATTTCTCGTATAACTGAGTAGAGCAGCGCGAGACATAAATGTGGCAAGATGTACCTGGACTGTAGAGTTTACAATCCTGTCACACATGTCAAGCCGCTGTGGCACACAGGAGGGCCACAGTATAGACAAGTCGCATGATATGCGAAAAGGACAAAGTAGGGCCACAAGAGATATAAACGACTTGAGGGGTGGGGGATATATCCAAAGGACAAAGTAGGGGCACACGAGATACAATTAATTCGAGTAGGGGATTGGGGGGGGGGGGGGGTGGAATATACCCTCAGGATAGTGTAGAGCCAGACGAAATACCATATGACTTATGAGTTCAGGTAGCTTTCCTTACAAGTTACGCATGCAGGAATGGGTATAACCACACGAGATCTAGGTAGCCGTGTCAACAAGATATAATACTAGAACACCAGACGAAATACCATATGACTTATGAGTTCAGGTAGCTTTCCTTACAAGTTACGCATGCAGGAATGGGTATAACCACACGAGATCTAGGTAGCCATGTCAACAAGATATAATACTAGAACACCAGAAAGACCATACCAGACATAGTGGCTGAGCACAACCTTAAGTCTATGAACTTTAAAGATTGATACTGGTGACGGGTCGTGATTCCCATCCTCAGATAAGTTAAAGGTAAATAAAGATAGACGCTGCGCGGTTGCCAAGTTGGTTAACTCTTCCTATGGATGGTTATAGAAGACTAGAATCTTGTGCGAGGGGCGCCTGCATTATTGAAGAGGATGTAATTTGACTCTGGATGGGAAGTGACTGGTCTCCTTCTACGGCTTTATCAATCGATCTCGAGGAAAAAGAGAAAGGGGGTGGGGGGTTATTCTGTATACAAGAAAGCTCAAGAAGACCCAATGAATGATCTTTTTACATCTTTATCTTCCTGTTATTTCTCTCTTGTTTCGGAATACCTCTCTCTCTCTCTCTATTTCTCTCTCGGTTTCTCTGTTGCTAACTAGATCATCTGATCAGATCCTTGGAATACAAATTGAATTATTGATTTCTGTAATGAAAGGGCGCTGACCGCTCTTTTCTCTTTACACGCCTCTTCATCTGCATCTTCTATCTATACCATCTTTTCCTTCACTATCCTCATCCCACTGGCCGTTTTATCCTTTTCTGTGTTTCCATCTTTCGCTTCCCCTTGTTTCTTTCTCCTCGTCACCAATACTGACTTAGACATCACATTTATTTATGTCTCTCTCTATCTTTCTATCTATCTCATTCTGCATAATTACGTTTGACGTACTGCATCAAAGACATTTGAAGTTTTATCCTCGTAACACTGTGATCATAAGACAGCCAAGTTTCACCCAAAAGGCCAGACGGAAACAAGCTTCTCTCCTTACCGCAGACTGTCCTCACCATTCGTAACACAATCCCTGGGTAGTTTTATATCCTGATCAGTTTGGTAAATAGTATGCTCAGTTGGACTGTTACCCTGAGTTTTAAGATCTTTGTTAGCCCTCATTTATAACTTGAAAGGTTTTTTTTTTATTTTTTTCTTGGTAATTAATTAAAGCCGCCGATTAACAAAAAAAAAAGGTACTGTTTTTATCGGTCCGAGCGCCATGATGGCACTTTCTCTCTCCAGCAAGCCCCGTAACAACTAGCACTGAGAGGCATGATAGCACTTTCTCTCTCCAGCAAGCCCCGTAACAACCTAGCACTGAGAGTTACAACGACACTTTCTGTATATCCATAATAACCAATCACTGAGAAACAATGAAACCCTCTCGCTCTAGCGAGCTCCATAATAACCAACCACTGAGAGCTATTAATTATTATGACACTTTCTGTCTATAGAGAGCCCCGTAACGACCTATCATTGAGAACCATAATGACACTTTCTCTCTAGCAAGCCCCGTAACAACCTATCATTAGAGTCATAATGACACTTTCTCTCTAGCAAGCCCCGTAATAACCTATCATTGAGAATGAGAGCCATAATGACACCTCTCTCTAGAAAGTACCGTGACACTTTCTCTAGTCATGGTAGCACTTTTTTTTAGATGGGCGCATACACTGTTTTAGCTGTGTACGTAATTATTTTTTGAGTTGAACTTTTGATATACATGAATTGTTTGACCGCCCGTCAGGTTGTTGGGAACCTTTACTTTATATCCGGCTCATCTAGTGCCAGCTAGGTTGGAACTGTTCCTCCACACACAAATACACACACATACACACACCACATACGTTACGCTGCTCATCCGCTCAGATCGGACCACGATTTTTGTATTTCCCCCCCTTTTTTTTCTTTGCTATTTTCTCTTCTTCTTTTTTTTGTCACTTTCTCTGTTGTTATTTTCTTTTCTTTTTCTTTTTTCCTTCTCTCTTGTTTTGCTCCTGTCTCTGCTTTTTTTTTTTTTTCGAGCCTCGAACTGACCTGAGTGGTCTGTGGTCGTGACCGCCGGTACACACGTCTGCCCAGACTGCCTGACATTGAGACCACTTGAGCCCTGTCTCAGTGCCTGCCTGTTGTTATAGTTGCCACACGTTAGCTCTTGTCTGTCGCAAGAAGGCTTTGATTGGTTGCCTCTGACACTTCTGGGTTTCGCTCTGACACTGACCAGACAGACAGCTGCTACCACTGAATTAGATCTATGTCTAGTCTCCCGGACTGAAGAGTTTGAGCTAGGTTCTGCTTCGAAGATATTTTTGCGTGACGTAAGTAAACCCTCGGTTAGTGCGACTTAGGGGACGAAGAAATTCCAGCGGCAGTTGAGTCCCGCGTCATTCACAATGTATGACAGACATCATGTCAATTACTGCACATGCGTCGTGACATTGTTTGACAAAGCACAATAATCTTGTAAATTTGAGTTTGATCTGATATAGAAAGTCCACTACAGGAAGAAATCTGCAACTCTTGCCAAGAAAGATGAAACTGGACATTATGAGGCTCCTCAATTGTCTCAAACTTGCGCCGATGGGTCACCCACATGTCATATCATGCGAACCGACTCTGCTTAGAAAGCTTCTTACCTGAATGCTTCGTTCAATCATACTCCCATAAACTTTCTGTCTGCCAGCGTTTCTCTCTGTCTGTCTGTCTGTCTGTCTCTCTCTCTCTCTCTCTCTCTCTCTCTCTCTCTGACTCTCTTTTTTCTCCCCCTTTCTCTTTATCCAGTTTTGCAAGGGCGATTTATATCAGCGCTCCGTGCCTTCACCATAACTGGTAACATAATACATTTTGTGACTCTCCTCCACAAAACGCGCTCACTGATTCATCAGCCAATGACGTTTTCTTTACAACTGAATTTAGACAATTTTATCTGTGGGTCCAAAATTAGACCAGCGACCATATTTCAGACCGGTTCGATTGATCGGAATGCATTACCGTAAAAGTCGAGATCTGTTCAAACATTGACGCCAAGGGCTGGTGAAAAGTCGCTCTAGGTTGGTTGAGAGAAGGAAAAAAAAAAAAAAAACAAGGAAAAAGCGCTGTATGCCACGGCTGACTCGTATAGAAGATACAATACATAAAGGGCGTGTTAAGCCCCGGCAAACATACACACTTGCACACGTGCAAGCATCCACACCAGCTCGCCGCACCAGGCTACCGGGCGGCCAGGGAGGAGGCGGATTTCTTGAGGTTAAAGTTCCCCTCTTTAAGGTCCATCGCTCAGGCAAGAGACTCAGTCCTCCTTCATTACAGAAAACAATATCGCGGAACACATCCGCACGTTGCGCTTTTTAACTTCTTGAAAGGGCAAGTGTCTCTCGATACGCAGGAACCAGAAGTTCGTCAATCTGTAAGGAGGGCAGTGAAATCATCAGATATGATTCTCTGGACCCGGCACATGTGGTGAGGCCCTCGAGCATTGGTATTGATCTTAGAACCAATAAAAACTAGCTTTTGCGTCATTTGCTTTTAGCAGGCTATTAATAGTTTATAATCTGCCCCGTGGAAGCCCGATACGCGATATGACCCTGTCGTATTCACCCGCCTGTATCATTATCTGTAGTTAAGAATCAGCCGCGTGGCCTAAATTTGTTTTCTCTCTCCTCTTTATCAAAAAGCCCCCGAGCCAGGTAAAGGAAGCCCTTTAAAGTGTTCAACCTGTAACCTGCGGGCAGACGATTTTCTTGTTACGTCACCCGGTTTATCTGTTGGAATTATAGCTTCGTGTCTGGCCTTCAGACTTCTGGTATCGTAGAGAATTCCCTATACCGCTGGGTGAACTAGCCCTTGCCATGTTTTTTTTTTATGTTTCTGTCGCTTTATCATTGAAATCTCCAGCATAATTTTTAGGGAAAAAAAAAATAAAACCCACTTTCCTGTCCATTGTTAAAATGTTTCGTTCCCTAAAATCCCGTAGAAGATAATTCGAATAATATTGTTCTTTACATTTCCCAGCAGATTTATTAACAGGTGGTCAAATGATATGTGATTTCACTAATTCGTCTTCAACCAAACCCGACTAGTTTTTTGTTCTTGTCTTTGCACCATCGCTAATGTGAAACATGATCACCTTGTAAGGTCTGTTTCGCATGTTATCTAAAAACAATGTCTTCATGGTCGATTGATCCTTAATCTTGCACAGGAGAATCGATTTGTCTTATCGTGCTTCATTTCTAAGAGACGCATTTAAAGAAATATCTTAATATGCGGAAAGGACATGATTTGAAGAAGAGGGATGTACCGAACTAATGAGAGAAACTAGGAGAAGGCGGTAGTGAAGAGAGTTAAAACATTTGATCTAACTGCTGCTAAGAATGAAGAAGGGCGCGATGCAGGGTTAGGTTTAGGTGATTGGCTAGTTAGGGAGCATACAGGTAAAACTCAATGATAAAAAAACCCCAGACCTGTAATCACCTGCTGGGCCTGGCACTTACTTTCTTTGCGCCATTCTCCACGTATCTCATATTCTCTAGTATTAGAAGCGCAAAGTTTCCGGAAGATCTACTCCGGGCATCTCCAATTAGCGCCAGCCAGTGCTGCACCGCTTCACACGTTCTAATGACGCAAGTTGCTGCAGCCCCGGCTCAAGCGTCTTATTTCTCCCGCCCGAGAAGTGAGCAAACACAAGATTCGATTGGTTCCCCCGGGGACGGTGGCATCGGGCTTTCCCTACCCTGAAATCCGATGTATCATTCACGACATAATACCCCTATTATTGCTGCTCTTTCCTTGGGGTAGATCGGCTGGGAACCTCTTATAAAAGTTTGGTCTTTGTCGCAACGAGGATTTTTTTTTTTTATGATCTTTAAAATTGTGATTCCGATGCTCAAACACGTAGGCAAAGTAGATTTCTAGTGTTTGCTCTGTGATAATTATCCACTATTCACATCTAGATCTAGAGATATCGGCACTTCGATTCCAGCTCTCATTAATTCTCATCAAAACGGCACTGTGTGTCTGCTTGGTTTTATCTAGTGCTCTTTCTGCCGTGTCTTTTGTATTGATCACGCCTCTATTTCCATTAAACCATCAGAGCACTGTTTATGGTTATCTGGGTTTTTAAAACAAACCAACCATATGGGTTTTTTGTACGACTCTTGGAAAGTTCGGTGGAAAGTTTAACACTCCGAACTATTTTAATGGATAATCCTGTAAGGCTGCGCAAAGTCTCTAAAATCAAGTTTCTTTCCTTCATTTTCATCACATACTTCTCACTTGTTTCCTTACAGTTTGAATATATTGTATTGGAACTTCCTATTTCCTTTTTTTTTATTTTCTCCACGAATCCCCCCCCCCCCCTCTCTCTCTCTCTCTCTCTCTCTCTCTCACACACACACACACACACATTTCGCCTTGTCCCTCTGTGTCGAATCGATTGCAAATTTATTCTATTATTTTACTAATAAAAGTAGAAAAATAACACATGCAACGAAAAAAAAATATATCCAAAATAAGTTCAAAACAAAATGAAACCAATCTGAAGCCAGAATCTCATAAGAACAAATAAACGGAGAGGAAGAAGTCGGCGCTACGGGTGGTTTAGTCTTAAGCTGTCCATTCCGTGACATTTTAAACGTCTCTTTAGCTCATTAGGATAGTATTATCCTCAGAACCTAACGCGTTAGGCCAGTCGCAGCACGCACTTAGTTAAAACAGTCCCCAGGTCCGAAATCCGAGTCGTGTGTCTTGTATGAGGAGCCATGGGCTGATGGAGCACAGCTCTCTGGAATAACAGGGGGCTGTGCGTGGACCCGATGGTACAGCAGAAATGACCTTCACAGTTTGACGTGATGCAGCATCCAGTTTTCTTGAACAGTCAGGAAAAAAAAAATTAATTAGTCTCTTCAATTTGTCTTCACCAAGTAATGCCTGTATCTAGTCCGTTTCCTAGACTGCAGAGTAACGTGAACTTCGAATTAACACGGTTTAAAGATAAAGTAAATGGAAAAAAAAGAAATTGAAAAACCGTGAAATGAATTTCGTGGTAATATAATTGTCCTACAGTAATTAAATGTGCTTGAGTTGTTTTAGTGCCGTCCGCCACGTCGGATTGCGCGAATATCCTTGTTTTTCTCCCTTCATAGCTCGGGGTGTGGATCAAGTCGACACACAACACGCAGCCGTCACTCTTTCACTAATATTTATCTTTGGGTCTGATGGTGACCAGGTTCACCCGGCCATACTCCGCTCCTACAGCCTCGTGTTTACTTTAATGATATGTGTGGCCCTGTGTTTATGTGAACAATCTACCCGTTTCCTCGGTTGACTACAGCTACAATGTATTTAGAGTATCAGTCATCACACCAAACACACCGGCTTGCTCGAGCTGGGACAGGCCTTCCGACTCAGATGTTTACATAATAAAAGAAAATCCAATCATTCCTGGGTTTTTTTTTTGGTTTGTTTGTTGTTGTTGTTGTTGTTGTTGTTCAGGATTGTAGTGTTTCTACATAGATCTATATCTCGCGAGTCAGGATACGTTTAATAACAAAAAAGATGGGCCAGATTCGGTTTGCTCATATCGTCACGGTTATCATTTTTTTTTTCCTTTCCAAGTCTCGTAGTCAACCAAGAAACAAGGTATAGACCGCTTCTGTTTCCATAGACAAAGTAATAATAGATTCATCTTATGTTACATTCCAGGTTCTTCTCTTCCCAGTGTGAAAACTCCTTTAGTCAGAGGAAAAAAGCTATTGTTAGCCTGATGCTTCTCCTCCAATTTGAGAACCTTTCTAGTGAGAGCAAAAAGGCTGTTGCTAGTCTGATGCTTCTCCTCGAGTTTGAGAACCTCTCTAGTCAGAGCAAAAAGGCTATCTCTAGTTTGTTGCTTATCCTCCAGTTTGAGAACCTCTCTAGTCAGAGCAGAGTTGTTATCGTTGGTGTGATGCTTCTCCTCCAGTTTGAGAGCCTCTCCAGTCAGAGCAGTATCATTATTGTTAGCCTCGTTTTTCATGCTTCAACTTCAAGTTCTTCCTTCAAACGGAGAGACCTATCGAACGATGGTTTTCTCCTCTCCTCTCCCATCTTCTTCCCTCCATTATAATCGGAAGAATTAATAATGTTTACCCTCATTAATGGTTCATGGTGACCATTCTAATCAGAACAATGTTGCGCTTTAGATCAAAAAAAAAAAAAAAAAAAAAAAAGACTATCTAAACAAATCTCAGTTGTTTATGCCCATAGAAAAGGTAATGTGAAGAGGTAGAGGCTCCCCTTTCACTGTCAGACAACTAAAAACAATCATACGCGTTGATGAAATTTGTTAGATCATTTAGAGCACCTTTAGAAGATAGGATGAATACAGTGCGTTGCGGAAAAGAAAATTTGTGTTTATTTTGTCTTTATGTTGATGAACTATCAACGTACTCTGATCCCGGCGCCCAGGAAATCCGAGACAACCGTGGTTCTCACAAGCAGTCAAGCAGTGTAGACGTAGAGCTGTGGACTCGCCCACCAGCGGTTCTCACTAACACCCTTCTTGTGTGACCACAGACGCAGCTTAACAGAATGACTTAGTTCTCTCCCTTTCGCTTCATGTCACTTTTGGCACAATTTTTTTTTTTTTTTAGAAAAACCCTACCCCTTGTCTCTGTCTTCAATCCTCTCTCTCTCAACCCTTCCCAACGCCCCCGCCCCTCCCTCACCGCTGTTCCGAACTCAGCTCCTGTCTGAACTATCGATCACTAGGCGACCAAGTCTTGCTAGACTTTAAAAACCGGAGAAAGCTGCCATATGTATAATATAATATATGTTTTAATTTAAGTCTCAGGCTATATAGCCCACCCCCGTTTTTCTCTAAATCCGATTGTCTAAGATAACAAGTGCGTGAGGGAGCTGGATGGAGTCTTCATGCGGACTTTAAATAAGAACAACAGTAGCAGCAGCAGCAGCAGCAGCAACATTTTCTGACCAGTTAACGTAGTTAATAGTTGAATTTAGTTAATAGACTGTACACGCCATCGACTAATATCAGAATTGCTTGGCCTCCTCGCAATAGCGCAGAATAGTGTAGTTCGGTAGTCAAGACATCACAAAAACTGATCCCAACTCACTAAACCACAGTCGTAATGGTAGACTATAATTTTATGATAAGCAAAGATTTCTCAACCCTCCACCATGGACGGTCCTCGGCAATGTCTTATTCTTAGAGGAGGCTTTAGTCCTCAGGTCCAGCTAAGACCGTCAATTAAAAGATGGGATGCAAGCTTTGCCTCGTCATATCAACTACACATGGGTTAAAAAAAAAAAACCGAAATAACTACCACCATCAACAGCAACAAACAAACGAATGTTGTTCATGAGCGGTTGCTTATTTTGATTTTGTAATTTATTCAAACCGTTGTAATCAACGCAGTGCAATCATGGGAAACAAAACAAAAATAAGACAAAAACAAGCGGTCTTTCTCAAGCATGAAAAGCAATGATGTAAAACCTGGGAGCTAGAGGCACAACCGATCATCTGTGAGTTGATATCACTTATTCATTAATTTGTATTATACTGCATTGTTCATTATTAATAATGGCAATAATTCAACCGGTTATACCATGCTAGTTGCTACCCTGTTTTAACCATCGGTCTCTTCCTGAGCACAGTCTCTGAAACTAGCATGTCTTTAATATGGCTAAATTCTAGATTCGGAGGGAAGGCCTCCCCTGCATAAAATTGATGGCTCCCCCCCCCCCAAAAAAAAAAAAAAAAAAAAAATAAAAAACCGGACTTTTTTTTACTGATTGACTGACGCATTTAATAGGTTACGTTAGCTACCGGCTAATTAATACACCCGAGATGAACGAAGTGGTCGTGAAAACAAAACATAGCCTTGACCTCAGTGACCTGCAAATCTAAATTTTGATACACCACGTCCCCCCCCCCCCCTCTCTCTCTCTCTCTCTCTCTCTCTCTCTCTCTCTCTCTCTCTCTCCTGCAAAATAAAAGAATGCATAACATGAAAGGACCCGGTACTTGTTTGCTTGTTTGTTTATCGGAAGCACTCTGTAGATCCAACGGTTTGATGAGGGGGATGTTTCATCACAGCCGATGATTGAACTGTAGACTCCCTCCCTCCCCTCCTTTGTCACTTGTCGACCCTCCCCGAATTATTTCCTCTCTCTCTCTCTCTCTCTCTCTCTCTCTCTCTCTCTCTCTCTCTCTCTCTCTCTCTCTCTCTCTCTCTCTCTCTCTCTCCATCCTGCAGTATAATCGATCAGGTTTGCGAGGATCAACTTTTTTGTGTTTGAGAGAGACAGTCGGTTTTTGGCTTTCTACAGACATTGTGGCCAGATCTGCGAGGCCCTGAGGAAAGTTAATTTTCTCTAAGTTCTAGATTCTAGCTTGAGTTTCCCAAGATTAGGCATCCGACCTGTCACACGCGTGCATGTCTGGGCGCTCCCTCATGCAGCTCTCGAGCTAGCTGCGAGACAATCTTTTTCTCTTCCATCACTGGGTGAGATTCTAACAGTTCTCCTATGTCTCGCCAACCTGTTGCGAATGCAATAGTTCCACAGGTTCCACGCCGTCTGATGATTATAATAGGAATCCATTCGGCAAAAAATTAATTTCACAACCGCTATTCCCTTTTCTCTCTCTCTCTCTCTCTCTCTCTCTCTCTCTCTCTCTCTCTCTCTCTCTCTCTCTCTCTCTCTCTCTCTCTCTTTCTCGTTCTCTCTCACCCACACACATAATTTCCTCTATGTATGTCTTTCGTCTCTCTCTCTTTTTCTTTCATCTCTCTCTCTCTCTCTCTCTCTCTCTCTCTCTCTCTCTCTCTCTCTCTCTCTCTCTCTCTCTCTCTCTCTCTCTCTCTTTTGCCACGGCTGATCCTAAACTGAAACAATATGAAGCTGATTTGTTAAATGTGGCGATAAAATTCTTCAGCACTGGCATCGATGATTAACTTAGTTAAAACCTGGTCATTCATCCCCTCCCTCCCTCTCCCATACTCTCCTCTCCGAGTCTCTATTTCTCTCTCTCTCTCTCTCTCTGTCTCTCTGTCTCTCTCTCTCTCTCTCTCTCTCTCTCTCTCTCTCTCTCTCTCTCTCTCTCTCTCTTGAATGAGTATCAGCGTCGAGAATTTAAAGGCAGGAAGGATCTCCACAATAAATTGAATCCATCTAATCATGAAATCAATCACGTATCTTCGGAGAAACCGTAAGACCACAGGCTCCAAATAATTGTCGTGGACTTGTGTGAAAATCAACAGGTCCGCCCCCAGGCTCGCGGAAAGGTTCTGTAAGCTCTGACCCAGACGTGTCTACCATCGACAATTGTGATAAATATCTGCCCCGGCCATGTCTAGACTTAGATGGAATTGTTCAGGGAGGGGGGAGGGGGTGGCGAAGAAGGCAAGAGGAAAGGAGGGGGGGAGGGGGGGGTGGGGAGAGATATTTCACCAAAAGGTCAGCTTTCATGAACAGGACTTGTGGTTTTCATGAGTAACGACCGCGCTTTATCTCGGTGAGTGTGAGGCCTGGAGAATCTTTCTCGGCCAGCTACTTGATATCCAACACGACGTAGGGGTTATGCCAACCAGTAAGCTGTGTGTAGTTCATCAACTAAGCCGACATTGATCTCGTGAAGACTTTTATTGTTTTGACCGGCTGTAGAAGAAGTCCAACTTGAGGCTGAATCTCACTATGTTCCGGATTATCCATACACCATTTCCCCAACTAACGTTAGAATTGAGCGCTCTCTATATATCCTTTATCGTAGTTCGTCTATTTTACCGTGGACCTTTTTTTTTTTTCTTCAAACTTGATTTATAATGATCACACTCATTTTAAATAACCAGGATGAAGGAACAATTGATTTTTGTTGAAAAAAAAAAATGATGGAGTCGATAATTTGAACAGATGAGTAATTTGTTGTTATCAGACTAAAGTGTAAGGAAGGGTGAGTCTCTACCGCTGCTTGCGCGCCGAGAACCATGGACTGCTGGTATATTAGAACTCGTGTTAGCTGTTACTAGCGACTCGTGTGAAATCTGAACCAGGCGTTGTGTGTTCTTCTAATTAGACTGATAAGATGTGGAGCGTGCTCGCGGCAACCTCCCACCAGCAGCCTGGACTGGGAGCGGTGTCACACACGAGCATCTAAAGCTCACCTTTTGTGGCAAATCTTTTATTCAAGTCAAGTCAGTTCGGTCGGTAGACCAGTCTCATGGCTCTCCCTTCTCCAAGTTTTCCTATCTTCTGACTTGTGGGCGTCTTCCACCACTTCCGTTCACAGTCTCTGGTTTAATGTTTAAATTTCACGCTTGCCCATCTGTCTCTTCTGTGAGACCAACTGCAGTACGATCATGTACATGTAGTACAAGGCTTGGTTTCACAATAAGCCGCAGTTGTGAAGGAATAGACCGGACCAACCATGGAAGAACTGGTGAGATGGTCTTCGACCTCAGGTTAGGATCGAACTCACTCGCCATCAGAGGATCACCCAACAGACTCGACCATCTGACCACACTCCCACACACCCCCGTTATCTGTGCGGCCTGGGGTATGAGTGTGAGAGAGGTCCTAGGGCGGCGCCCTCTACTCTAGTCTGGTCTGGGCCCTGCTGCCTGCATGCTGTACACTGATAAGCTTTTAGTTCTGGGTTCTTTGCTAATTGGCTTGTTAAACCGTTGCCCCTTTCTACTCCACCCGTCTCTCTTTCTCTCTCTCTCTCTCTCTCTCTCTCTCTCTCTCTCTCTCTCTCTCTCTCTCTCTCTCTCTCTCTCTCTCTCTCTCTCTCTCTCTCTCTCTGATCCGAGACCAATGCTGTCGGTGAATGATTATGGGGCCTCATCTCATAGTCCGTGCTCTGCTCGATGAACGATCATGTGATTTTTTGATATATGCAAGGATCACCATTCTGCCTATTTACCTATTTCCTATTGATGTAATCAGTTTTTACTCCAAATCCACCTCTCATTCTAAAATCAACAACACACCGTGTGTGTATTCTCGCGCTACTCTACACACGGAGATCTAGGGCTCGAGGCCTATTAAAATATCTACAGTATTAGTATTTGCCGACTAAGATAGACTGCGGGCGCGAGAACTGTTATAACGTTGTATTAGGCGGAAGAATGGCCTTATGACTCTGTTGGGTGGGAGAATCTCCTCACTCAAAGTCCTTACGACTGTACTAAGAGTATGGAGCAAGAGGGCGATGCTACTGTTTCTGTCCCAGCCGCACTGCCATAAAAAAAAAAAAGCAAAAATAAATGGTTGGGTATAGTCATTATGTCCACTGTGTCTGTTCGCTTGTTTGAGGAACCATTGTACGTACACACGCATCAAACGTCCCCTAAATTTGTGTTACGACCTTAGTAAGTTAGCACACGACACAGGGGTTCGGGGAGACAATCATGCACTAGTTCACCGTCCTAACAATTGTTAAGTTATCTCCCTTGATAGGAATTGCGCTTTAAATGGATTTCTATTCAGATGTGATGTGCGGTTTAAACACACGTGATAAGGCCTCTCAATTCGAGCCAGCAATGACTAGACTCCACCCCTCCCACTTTCACACCTCTTTCGGCTTACCCATTGTACATTTTAAGATTGTCTGAGGTTCAGAGCAGGCACTGCTGTCATTATAAGAGTTGACCTCACGAGCACGAGAAGGCAAAATAATAATAATAATAATAATAATAATAATAATAATAATAATAATAATAATAATAATAATAATAATAATAATAATAATAATAATAATGATAATAATAATAATTAAAAAAAAATGATTGATGGGCCAATTTGAAAATATCGCACCGACATTGAAGCTTATGGGCAGGTTTTGGTCAAATAATCTAAAAAAAAAAAAGTATTTTGCTAACTCCTCTTTCATGTGCACATTTGGGTCGATTTTATCCATCACATGGAAAAGAGATAATAAGATAATGATGGATGGACTTTACAATGTATGACGTTTATTATCTCCAATATGACCCACTTAACGTCTACTCATCTTTTCTCGGTAACATTTCCACACCGATATAATCTGTAACAAAACATGAGCGAAAATGCGGAATCCTCTACTAACGAGCACCGTACGCGGCAAACTTCTCGCTCCCTACTAAGGGTTAGATCTATCTTGGCCCCGGCTTGAGCTAGATCTAGGCGTAACAAACCCACTTCAGCAATTTCCTGCTTTGTTTGTATATTGTATGAACTGGCGGCGTGTTCTGAGAAAACCAAAGTAAAATAGTAAAATAGGATTTTGTATCACACCCACTGACTGGCCCAGCACACGAGGTCAATGGAACAGTAAACTTACCTGAGGTCACAGAGAAGCGCCGGCGAGAGCGAACCTTGACCTTTCACCCTCTACGACCTTCTGCCAGCCAGACGAGTGAGGGCGATGGGCGGGCAGGCGAGAAGAGACAAGCCGCCGTCCGCTGAACTCGCGAACAGGGTTCACCGACACGGAAGTTGAGTTCTGGGGTTCTGTAAAGGAATTTAAAAAAAATGATCATTTTGTTTGTCTTTTTGTTTGGCGTGTCACATTTGAATAGTAATATATGAAGAAGGAGAAAGGCAGAAGAATATAATTTTGCACAAACACACACACACATATATATATATATTAGAGAGAGAGAGAGAGAGAGAGAGAGAGAGAGAGAGAGAGAGAGAGAGAGAGAGAGAGAGAGAGAGAGAGAGAGAGAGAGAGAGAGAGAGAGAGAAATGCTTGAAAGGTTAACTCATCACCAATGTTTCAAACTAAAATCTCGATGTTATTTACATGCATTAAAAGCTTGTTTTGACGGCTCCTCTATATAGATCCAAGTAATTAATGTGATTTGTCTGTTTACCACAACCATTGAGGCCTAAGTTTTTTCCTCTTTCCTAAAGGTCACCGACGGTTTTCTTGAAAGTCAGTTTCTTCCTCGATAAATATGAAAGACTCTTGACTTTTCTTTCACTTCAATCTTTTCTCCGTCAGCCAGTCTGTTTCTCTCTCTCTCTCTCTCTCTCTCTCTCTCTCTCTCTCTCTCTCTCTCTCTCTCTCTCTCTCTCTCTCTCTCTCTCTCTCTCTCTCTCTCTCTCTCTTTGTGTCTCTGTCTGTCTGTCTCTCTCTGTGACAGCCCCTCTGTCTGTCTCGTCAACCAGTGTGTAAGGAAACACTGGATATATAATTATGTCTTTGCCAGACGTTCAGACGTGACCCACTCTCCCAGTTTCTTCTATTACCGCGGCTGAATAACATATTTGATCGATTTCTTCACAACAGTAAATCTGCTATGATTGTATGATATAGGCCAGACTATTTCATCAATCAAGATTATTCAACGCCTACATAGGCTGTCTCGGGACCTGTACGTCACAATTTGTCGATGCTGGTTTGCTCGAGGGACATTTAAAAGTCTCACTTTTCTCCCCTCTCACATTTGATTTATTCCTTTTGCAGTGCTTTTTTCGGCTTGAATCTCTACGAGAGTTTCGTTCGTATGAAACACTGCGTTCATTAACAGCTTAGTCAATCTGTAGACTACCAAGACAATTGTGGTGAACCAGTGGAGACTAAACCACCGGAATCGGATAGCGTTTCTGTTAAAAATCAGTCTCGACCAACCCCAGAGAGATCGCAGCATTGTTTTTATGATGATCGAGATTGTGACATGAAGTTTGCCAAATACAGATCCAAAACCGTGATTCTTGGATTCTTGGTAGGAGTGTAGGGGATTTCTGATCGCCTTGCTTCGCCAGTCCTTTGGAGATCCGGCGGATCAGTGTGTGGTGAAGGAATCGATCTTGACCGCTATGACATCATAATGGATGATTTTGGTCAAACCCCAGGTGTATCGTCTGCGAGCTTCATGCCTCTCCGCCCTCTTGTCGGTGTCAGCGCTCGTAAAGTAAGTTGACGAACTCGCCTGTCCTTGTGTTTACATGTATACTATAATATATATGTGGCTCTAGCATTATTCATGTTCCATTACTGCATGAAAACTTTATCTGGCACCATGACACTGGTCCCGGCAGATTTACAGGACTCAAGCACTGTAAAACGATAACACAAGGCAATTAGAGCTCAACTTTCAAGCTCTGTTATAAACCTGGGAATACTGACTCGCCCAGCAGTACTCGGTTAATGGTGGACTCGAGAACCGCAGGTTTTATGTTGTAAGTGAAGTACAGCAAATGTCTACACAAAAGTTACCTATGGCTTTGTTATGCTGGGTTGTGAGAACTGGCGGTCAACACCTGTCCAGCGAGTGGAACCAGTTCCTAAGATGAGTGAGACCAAGGCGTAATTAACTGTAGTTTTATCTCTTCTTTTCATCTCATCTTTATGTATCAGGAGTCCCCCCTCTCCTCTCCTCTCTCTCTCTCTCTCTCTCTCTCGCTCGCTCGTTTAACCCTCGCCCCTTTCCCTTCCTCTTTAAATCCGGTGCGAGCAATACCCATTTTTCAGTCTTAAGATTAAATTTAATGGTTTTATCCATCGTCGCTTTATTTAAAACTTTTAAATTCCCGAAAATAAACTTTTGAGAGATGCCATTTCTATTTCAGTATAAATTTCAATATTTTAAGATATTTTGCATTTTAAGAGATCTTATCCAGTAATGGTCTTGTGTAATCATGGCGGTTGAAGAGTTTTATGATTGTCCCTTGAAATTCTTCTTATCTTAGCCATCTGAATCTGGTTCGAAAGTCTTAGGAGATAATGGTTTTAAAATAGAATTTTTTGACGAGGTTGGTGGGAAAACAGCTGCTCGGTTGTTCAAATGTTACCATTTTAATCCATAACATTGATAAAAATAGACACAAAATACAAAACAACAACACAACAACAACCAACCAACCAACTGTAACCCCAGAAGCTATTTTCAATTTCATCTGTGTTATCTCCTTAGCTTTGAATTCTAATTTTAGCTCTTTATCATGAGCGAATCAGATCCATCTGTCCGTTTGTCTCTTTCCATCTCACTCTCTCTCTCTCTCTCTCCCATATATATATATATATATATCTCAGTAACACGTAACTATATACACCCAGATTTTTATCATTCTACCGTGCACATTTCCTTTTCCTGTAAAACCCAGATACACGATATTAAGAGAAGTTTGGAATATCAAGAATTATTAAATGCTATGTTTTTCCTTTTATGAAGCATTTAGTTAACACAAAGTCTCTCAGTAAGCTTTGCTGTTCGCTTATCGGATTTTTTTTTAAATTCAAACCAAAGAAGTAATGAGACTATACTGGATCTCAGTTGATCCTCTCCCGGTGTCGTTGATTAAAACATTTTTATATAATGGTTGAGATGGGAATAGATCACATAACTGTCTCTGATTTACTCGATTGATTTAAGACTGGCACCCTGGCTGTCTCCAGAGCAATAAAATCTTCTGAGGCTATCTTTTGGCTAAGGCTATACATGGCAGAAAATATCAATGTTTTGGTAACTTCCATAATTATATTCTTGAGGCTAAGACAGATAAATTGGACAGTACAATGTAGTGCTACTGCTAGAATAAAACTACTTGGCAACTTTATTCTCAGTTAGCTTTAAAGGATAGAAAACTCCAAAGAACGATCACCATCAAGAACTCTCAAGGGACAAGGTAGATAATCCATGTGAAAACAGAAAGTAGGTTTTTACTTCCCTTGTGTGCCGCTCAGTCCTCAACAGTATGGATTATAGAGCAAGCCTAATAAAAATTAATGAACAAGGCCGGCAGTGCTAGTGGGAGGATCTAGATCGAGATTGGAAAGTTTCACTTTTCTTAATTGATTTGATTTACCACGCGTGTAGCCACAGACGATTGGTCTTAAAAAAACGTCGGTAAAATGCTATTTTGATTTGGTGAAAAAACGACTTTACCCCTTTCTTTACATTAGTGTCCATTTATTACCTGGTGTATTGCTCTAAAAAATATTTGTACCATAACTCTCAAGATTCATCACCAACACGCAATTCTTGAAAAGACCTAAGTTTGCCGAATATTTAGCGCACCGCTGGCTTTGTAAAAGTATCAAATATACAGACTTTTTTGGACAGATATTTGACCATCTTACTATTGTTCTGGCATGCCCTAGGTAAAATCCTTTGATAAGTCCGATAGTGGTACCGGGAAATGCCGTTAGCGTTGGGTGTGCAGTATAAACTTTGAGAGCTCCCGCAATAAACATGAAATGAGCGGCCAAGAGGAGAGAGGCTGACCAGCCGTCTTTGGGATGGGAAATCTGGACTTTCGCTCTGCGGACGCTGAGCCAGGGTAAGAAAATCCCGCGCATCATTCTGCCAGATGTGGTTTATGGTGAGGATGTTAGAGGTTAAAGCTATGTAATTGTGAAGCACCACCTGGCACACGGTTTAATGGAGGCCCCTCTCCCCTCTCACCCCTTTTCATTTTTCTTTTCCTATGTCCTCCAGCTTAGTTTAACATGTAACTTCTAAGTTTGCACCAAGCATCATGGAGAATAGTAATCTCTTAGCAAAGTTGAGCATCACGGTATAACTGGCTAAAGGTAAGCTTGAGGATACCAGACCTCATGGTGGTCATGTTTATGGTGTTATAGAGAGGAAATAAACATAATGACCAAAGGTCCTGTTGGTCAAGGGACAGACCTGCAAGCTATCAATGTATGGTGTTATAATGGTTTTATATGAAGGAAAGAAACATAATGCAGATAATAATGCTAAGACACGGAGAAGGAAGATACAGTGGTAATTGTTTCTAACTTAATTAACTGTGTCTGGTCCTCTGCTACTGACAGGCGTGATGGACGGTCTAGCCAGTAGTGGTCAGTGTCCCCTCAAGCTGACGTCTTTGTCTTTGTGTGTGTGTGTGTGTGTGCTCTCTCGACAAAAGGTTTTGTCACCAGATACGTCATGGTTGTGACAGTGAACAAGTCGTGTCTTCATTTATTCATATAAAAAAAGGAAAGGAAAAAAATTGACCACCGCAACGGACCAAGAGAATAATTTTTTTTTAAATTGTTATTTTACATAAATCCTCTTTTCTTCTTTTTCCCCTAAATTTTCTGTCATGTCTCTATCTTCTTCTTCTTCCTTTCTCTCTTCCTCTCTCTTTCTCTCTCTCTTTCTCTCTCTCTCTTTCTCTCTCTCTCTCTCTCTCTCTCTCTCTTTCTCTCTCTCTCTCTCTCTCTCTCTCTCTCTCTCTCTGTCACTCTCTCACACACACACACACACACTCGCTCTATTTATAAATGTCTGTTTCAATCAGAGATAGGAGCCATGATCGATTGGGAATGTTGATAGAGCACGTCTACTAAAGTTCTCAGTTGAAAAAAAAACTAACAACAAATAACGAGCAAACTAAAATACAAGCAACGAACTTGAATTTCCTCCCAGACTTTAAGCCCCATCTGCCCCCTGTGACCAGTACTACAAATCTCAGCTGGCCACAAGTTTTGTTATTGATTTCTGAAACTTGTGAAACTCACGGCGACATTTAATCAAGAGCTAAGTTACTTGGTTGTGTTTGTATTTTCACCCATGGATAAGACCAGCTGTAGGTGAAGATTAATGTGGCCACACACGCACCGCTGCAGCGACTATGCGAAAAAGAGACGCGCACGCAACAGATCTATCTGTTACAGACTCGGGTCTCCAGGAAATGTGACATCCTAGTCGCGAGCTGGAAGCTCACTTGGATTTCAGCCCTGGACTCACGCTGGGCAGGCTGGGGAGGATTGGTCGAGAAAAACCTCTCAAGTTGTCCGGGTTTTCTTTGTGTGTGTGTGTGTCTGTGTGAGTTTAGGCATTGTGGGAAATAGCGTTAAATATGGCTGAGGGATGAGACAGGAAATATAAGTCTGCCTCTCCGAACGGTTCTGAGGTAATTTTTATGGCATTTAACTCATTTCATTTCTTTTAACCGATTATATGTTTGGAGGAGATCTTTTCTTGATCTGGAACTCTGTAATTTTTATAACTGACATATCGATATCTGTTTGGAGATCTATTCTAGAGCTGCAACTTTGTAATTTTTGTAACTGATATATCGATACCTGTTTGGAGATCTATTCTAGAGCTGCAACTCTGTAATTTTTGTAACTGGTATATCGATATCTGTTTGGAGATCTATTCTAGAGCTGCAACTCTGTAATTTTTGTAACTGATATATCGATATCTGTTTGGAGATCTATTCTAGAGCTGCAACTTTGTAATTTTTGTAACCTATATATCGATACCTGTTTGGAGATCTATTCTAGAGCTGCAACTTTGTAATTTTTGTAACTGATATATCGATACCTGTTTGGAGATCTATTCTAGAGCTGCAACTCTGTAATTTTTGTAACTGGTATATCGATACCTGTTTGGAGATCTATTCTAGAGCTGCAACTGTGCAACTATTATAAATGATGTTATATATCGACGTCTGTTTGGCAGAGATCTATCCTAGAGCTGCAACTGTGTAACCGTTATAACTGATATATCTATATCCGTTCGTAGATCTATTCTAGAGCTGCAACTGTGCAACTGTTAAAAATGATGTTATATCGATGTCTACTTGGCAGAGATCTATCCTAGAGCTGCAACTGTGTAACCGTTATAACTGATATATCGATATCTGTTCGGAGATCTATTCTAGAGCTGCAACTGTGCAACTGTTATAAATGATGTTATATCGATGTCTGTTTGGCAGAGATCTATCCTAGAGCTGCAACTGTGTAACCGTTAAAACTGATATCACTATATCTGTTTGGAGGAGATCTGTTCTATAGCCTCAACTCTGTAACTGATCTTTGTGAATCGAATCCAACAAACGCCGGGTATCGAGACTGTCCGATTCTTGACCGGACCTCGGTGTCCTGGGGGCTCAGTCTGCCCGGTGGAATGTCGCGCCGCCTCAATCAGTGTGAGGTCCGGCCGGGAATTTCTCTGCTGATGGTTTGAGAGCTATGTGGGTTCCATTTTGGTTTCACTGTTTGTTTGCATAGTTATCGGATAAGACATCGCCTATGGCATTACAGTTTGCAGAGCTAGACACATTTTTGTTATTTATTCAGACTTTCGTATTTTCTCCCTCAAATTATCTTTCAGATCGAACTGTCAGACACTCTGAGATACGAGCAATGGGGAGAAGAGCAGGTGCTCTCGCTGTAAGCTCAATACATCTTTTCATCGTTTTGATGGATTGCTTGATGCCACCCGGTGGCGATACTGCGCATATATTATTATATTGTTTACACACTGTCTGTCAAACACACATACACACTATATATTCACACACATTTATATAATATATATATATATATATATATATATATATATATATATATATATATATATATATATATATATATATATACACATTCATATCACTCGCAGCGGGCGCTCCACGCACAAAACGTGTTAGAGCATCTGGTGTGTCCTTCATTGTTAAAACCAATCGATAGGACGCGGTAACTGCACGGCTATGCAATCATTGTCAAACTGAGGCCGGTCGAGTACAAGTGGCTGGGCTCGATACATGGCTGTATTACAATACAACCCGCTCTAGGTTGGTATTCTTCGCCAGGCGAATATTTGGTACATCATCCCTCGAACTGCCGCGATGTTACATCGATATGCTCTAGACCTGAATTCACGAGAAGGCTTAGGACCTAGCTTGGGGAACAAACATTTAGTCCTTCGACCTATTTATGGAAATGTCGTGGTACACAGGCATCGCCTAAAGTTACACCTTACTCGAGGCTTGGCTAAGGACTAAAATTTTGACCTTTTTGCTCTTTACAAAATTGCATTAAGCAATGCTTGTTATTGTTCGATGTTAGTCAAGTGGTATGATTTTATATCGTGATTCGATCATTTTTTGAACAGATGTTCCCAAATCTAGACTCTTTAATAAACTTTTGAAATAAAAATCTAGAATTTCAATTTGTGTGAAAAGGATACTACTGTATATTATTTATTCGTTAGTTTATAAGAATGAAGACTTTAATACAATGTAATATACTGCAAGTTTAGTTATTGATTTTCAACATTTAAATTTTTTTTTTTAATTTCAATGTTTTGGACATTAACAGAGCCTCCCTCTATTATTTTTTATTTTTAATTTCCTGACTTAGCTAGTCATTGTCTAAAACTTGTCATAGAAAAGCTTAGTCTAGAAAGGTCCACATTGAACCTACTTGGTTCCATCATAAGCGCCACTGCCGTCAGTGGTTGGCTGGATAGTCAGGACTGATTAGTCAAAGTTTCCCTGTGGTGAAGCTTTTATGGTTGGAGTCTTCTCTTTCTCCGCTCTACTCTGTCTAGCCTTGGTGGATGGATCATTGTTTGTTGTCAACTGATGGTAGGAATCTGGTAAAGGGATAAAGCGTCCCTCCGTGAGGAAAATATAGAATGTAATACCTGCAAGACACACATCATTTTGGAATGCTTTCTTCCCCCTCCCTTCTTATAAAAATTAAGTCGTTTTGTTTGGGGTTTTGCTTAAGTGTTTTCCTCTCTGTCTGTCTGTCTGTCTGTCTGTCTGTCTGTCTGTCTGTCTGTCTCTCTCTCTCTCTCTCTCTCTCTCTCTCTCTCTCTCTCTCTCTCTCTCTCTCTCTCTCTCTCTCTCTCCAAAAACTAGCTATAGCAAAGACTGAAAGAGCGTTACTGTGTCAGTATTGTTTGAATTTCTAACTCGCACAAGCTCCAAACTACGAAGTGGCACGCGCGCTTCTGGTGCGCTACATTTAGTGATTAGCGCCAATCATTAGGTCAAAGGGTGTTGGTGCCGGTAGCTTTACTTCCGCTAGTTGGAGAGATCTAGAGACTGCATGCTGTCAGGGGCCGTCTGGTGGGTAGTAGCGGGAGGGGATTTCTGAATTCTAGAGACACATGATGGAGAAAGAGCGAGCTATATATATATATATATATATATATATATATATTAGAGAGAGAGAGAGAGAGAGAGAGAGAGAGAGAGAGAGAGAGAGAGAGAGAGAGAGAGAGAGAGAGAGAGAGAGAGAGAGAGAGAGAGAGAGAGAGAGAGAGAGAGAGAGAGAGAGAGAGAGAGAGAGAGAGAGAGAGAGAGAGAGACGCTAACTTTATAAACATACTTATGTTTTCAACCTTTATCAGACAGCAGCTTGATTTCATTCTCTAGACGAAAGCCGAGTCTAGATCCTTAGACAAAGAGAAACTGCCATACATAATAAAAACTCGAACCAATTTATTCTTTGTTGATTATCAAGTTAAAGGCAGATCCTTGATATAAGCCAGTGGTATCTGAAATTTCAGTGGAATAATTATCGCCCTCTTTTGTCTACACAGCAAGAAAGCCAGGCTTAACTTATAGACAGCGGGCTGGTGGAACTGCTCCTATTTTATGTCATTTTGCTGCTGCAAGCTTGTCAGTAAGCTGCTGCTATGAGCTACTGGAACCGGAAGCTCATAGGTCATATTTTAATAACATTTAGCTTTGGTCGACTCCTCATAACCAGAGAGCTATTCCGAGGTGAAAAAAATGGCGAGCGAAGAAAGAGGCCAGTACTCAGCCATCCGCTCCCAGAGTGCAGAGAAGATCCGGGCTCCGAGTTATTCCCGTCTTATAACCTGGACGGAGTCTGGATTCTTTGCCGCGGCTTTCATTTTCGCTGAGCTATTAGTGCCGCCTCACCTGGGCTAGGGGAGCAGGCTTGATTGGTTCCTTATATAACAGTCTCTCTCTCTCTCTCTGGTCGCACCAGACGCCTCAGATTGCCTGCTCATTAATCAGGGCCGCCATCCTGTGGCCTTGTTGGGCAGTATATGAGACTTTTGGGCTCACTGGTGAGGGCCTCGTGAGGTCAGTCGCTCACTATTGGGTTCAGATGTCTAGATGCGTGATATAACTTTACTCGGTGTGTTGGGAATTACATGAGATCGAGAATGGCCGGATCACCCGAGATTGTCACAGACTGTGACGAAAGATTTCAGTAGAATATCACTATCGCCTCAAATCTTCATGCCTTTGTTAGATTTACATCCTGCATTTCGGGTAGAAGTTGAAATATTACGCATCAGCAGGAATTGCCGCAAACTTGTGTTGACGATGGGAACATTAATCTAGACACATCTGGTTCATGAAAATTGGACAGAACAATTATTCACTGTAATTAGCTGAATACCAGGCTATCCTGTTATTTGCACGCCCACATCCAGTCGTGAGTACATTGGGGGCAGTTAGGCGAACGTCTTTGGTTTTACGTACTTCCAATAGCAGAGAACAAAGCAGGGGGTGAGAGGGGGATTATAATTAGCTTGATTACTGCTTTCTCTCGCCTCATGACTTTATTGTCAGAACAATGATATTTGTATTCTAGAATAGTGTGGGTGGGGAGTCTAAAGACCAACAAAGATTAGTACAGACCAACAAACGTTACTACTGTAAAGTACCGTGATGATGGATTATTTTAACATGGGGTCCAAATGCAAGTCACACTCCATCGGTTGGTTTATGTGTGCGGGTTTTGTTGTTGTTGTTGTTGTTGTTGTTGTTGTTGTTGTTGTTGATAAATTAAAGAAAATTCAGGTGAAGAGTGAATATTGTGTCGTATCACAAGGCAGTTTGCGAGCAGTATCAAGACTATTATATAACTGAGATGTTCTACTCACACTCTCATTCTCGTTCTCTCTCTGTCTCTCTCTGTCTCTGTCTGTCTGTCTGTCTCTCTCTCTCTCTCTCTCTCTCTCTCTCTCTCTCTCTCTCTTTCTTTCTCTCTCAGTCTCTCTGTGAATCCGAAGTTGTATTTCATTGACAGATTTGATCCTGGGTTGTGCAGAATGTGATTAGGTCCAGGTCCTCCTTAGTTCATGATTTACTCTGTTTTTAACTTTTTTCCCCCATTAAATGCTTTCTCCACGCACACCTCGAATGTTGGATTATTTAAAAACATTTCAGTTCATGTCTGCGCCTCGGTGAAAGTGGTAGTGAGTAATCGACACTGGAAACATCGCTGTCAGAAGAGTTTCAGCATCATTATCAATTCAGGGAGTTGAGACTTTTTAGAAAAATATTTCCCCCGTCTGTTTGTTTGTTCCGTGATATCCGCATAGCACACATACCACTAGAGATATAGACAAGTTGGGAAGGCCTGGGGTTTTTCATTAAAAAAAAAACACGCAACAGGAAATGAGGAAAATAAAATCTCTCGTCCTTTTAAGGGATAAATAAAGGTTAAAATGAGAGACTTACCAAGCCAGCAAGATCGATGTAGATCAGAGAAAGTGGCGTCTGACCCGCCCGCTCGCACTGTTGTGTTGTACAGGGTACGTCCCTCTCTATTGTGTTGTTGTGTTGTACCGGGTACATATCTCTCTGTTAACTACGCGGGCGCCAGTGGCTAGCAAGGTGCAGCGTCGCGGGTGGAGGGCAGTGTGGCCTCCGCGAATTTTAGCTCTGTACTTCAAGGTAAATTTGGTCCCCAGGTCCTAGACGTGATCTTCAGGTACAATTTCCAATTCGTTCATTCCTCATCTGTCAGATCCTTGGGAGCCTTACACTGAGACACAACTCATTCGCCCGCTGTCTTGTTCCGTTTCAATCTGTGGCGCTGTCTCTGAGGGTTGAGACCAGTCCTGGCCACCCACGGCTTAATGAGTTCCCTGTAACAGCTCCTGTGATGTTCCCGGTATGTGATGTCTAGCAGTCACCATAGCTGGGACAGGGAGAAAAAATATTGAAAACAGTGGTCAGACGATTTTTTTAAATATTTGAATTGAACTGAAACATAAAAGATTGAACTAGTTGATTGAGCCCGTGCACTACATGTTTTAATCCGGACGGATAGTTTGCCTGTGAGATTGTTTAGCATGAAATAGGTTCATGTTGAAACTCGCGTCGGCCGCTAAGTTCATGTCATCTCGGGTAACCAGCTCGCCAAGAAAATGGGGCCATGGGGACACATTCCGCTGTATAATCAACATAAGTTAGAAAAAATACAGGACGATGGGTGTTCGTCAACCAGCTTAATCTAACTCAGCCTAGAACATGCGAGAGACTGTGAGACTCCGGCGGTTTTCAGTGGCGATAAGTGGTCTAGGGTGTGGTCAGTGGGCCGTGGGGGCCCAGATGACACTCTATCAAAAATCAGTGGAATCTGAAACACAACGTAGAAATCGATAATGATTGACGAGAAAGGACAGGACAAGGAACTCTTACCTCGACTCTACCTCGACTCCCCACCACTGCACCAGGTGTAGCGTGGACTAAGTGATCTCCCCTTAACAGAGGCCCAGTTGGCACAGCTTGAGGCAAAACGCGCTCCAGATGGTAGAAATTAGTTGATTAGACCGGTCTAGAGCCCAATCTGCTTTACTGAACAATGTCTGTAAACCAGACTGAAATCACGATTGTTAACCTGTGACCTGCGTTTTCCAACTTACCGGACGTTGACCTCGGGTGATCTTTGTCTTCCTGCTGCTCTCGTTTTGCTCTGGTCAAAACTTGTGACTTTGGTATTTAGGGCGTACACATCCCTCCTGACCTCCTCCCTCCCTCTCTCACCCCCTCCCGTCACACACATACATTGACACACAGACGCAAACATTCAGAAATAATGGTGGTTTACTGAACTCGCAAAATTTATGTTGTTTTTCAAAACTGAGTAAAGGTGTGCTAGTTTTTGCCTCTAAGCACAGGAGGTTCTGTGAGACAAGTGTGGTCATGCTGCCATGTTTTATTTTGTTCAGATACTGCCCACTCAGTGGATCGGAGCATAGGCCATAAATAATAGTGGTTAAACCACTTCGAAGGTAAATAAGCATAGTGTTCATATTAAATCAGACACAAACCCAGTTATTAAAATGGGTTCGAAATCGAAAAACCCAACACTCCTCTATACAAACACCAGTAGGATGGTCGATTTGTCTCCCCTTTACCACAGTAGAGCTCTCCAGGCGAGGACCACAGACATGCAAAATTGATATCCAGACCAACAAACCAGCAACATAAAAATCAATCGCGTGGATCTCTGTCTTTGATTTTGCCAGTTTTTTCATCCTGTACAATACTGATGATCCTTAACTATCTTGCCAGGTTGTACATGGATCAGGATTTTAATGAAGGCAACAGTCGTTTCACATTTTACGCTGTCAAGCCAGTAAATTAATGAGATTCCTGTGAAGGGAGGTACTCTGTGTCCCGGGACTTATTCCGGATAATTAGTTTCCAGCCCAGGACAGATAACTCCGCTAATCCTCCGGTATTATGCTCAATTGGGAGACTCTCGGGGTTTCTCGCGCGGCCCCGAACTGCTGCAGTTGACCCGGTACAGACCAGATTTATTGCTTTCACTCCTGGTGAATAACTCCTGAGTTT